>JBAKBP010009014.1:0-86927 GCA_037953745.1 Lithodes maja | reverse complement strand
CCCCAACCAGCACCGCCTTCGTTCATATACTTCCTCACTCCATCCTTCCACCTCTCCTTCGGTCTACCTCTCCCTCTCTGTCCCTCCACCTCGCTCTTGTACACCCTCTTAGTCATTCTCTCGCTTTCCATACGTTCCATATGGCCGAACCATCTCAAGTTGTTCCTTTTCACACTTTCCAGCACATCTACCTCCACACCACACCTCCTTCTTACTTCTTCATTAGTCTGTCTATCCCTCCATGTAACTCCGCACGCACTTCTTAAGTAATTCATTTCCACTGCTCTCACTCTTGGTCTGAGTCTCTCAACCAACGTCCATGCTTCACTTCCATAAGTCAGTGTCGGGATTACCACACTGTCATGCAAGGACTTCTTCACTTCCATACTGACCACCCTATTTCTTGTTACTGCTTTCAGCTCCTATGTTCCCAGTCTTTTTTTCTATTCAATAGGTGAGCTCTGGAACTCTCTCCCTGAACCCATCTGTCCCTCATCCTATGACTTAAATGCCTTCAAACTCTGTGTATCCGGGCATTATGGCTCAACCGTTCCTTGATATTGGCTCTAACACCCTTTTAACTCTGGGGAGGCACTCGTAACAGGCAGTTCTGCCTTTTGTCTCCTTCATACACATATACAAAATAAATATACTGTATAATTATACTTCACTACATATGATAGATTGGATAAGTGTTCACCCCTTCACTACCGGGGATGTCTTTGTTTTTCTTATTTCAGCTATATTTAGACGATTTTATACAACTAAGGAATGACGTGTTAGTTAAAATAATTAATTGAGATACTTGGAAGCCTTGTAATTAGTGCATACCCGTCCTAAGCTAAATATAATCGTCTAACAATTGCCAGAAAATAATGAAAAGACGACCTCGGTAATGAAGGGGTTAATGGTATTTTTGCAACACTGCTGTGTTTGAGAAAGTGAGAGGGAAGGAGCAATAACTCGATAAGGTGATCTGGTAACCTGCAAAAATAACTAATCATGATTGGAGTAGGACAAAACTGAGTTGAGTGCGCATACATATATGCAATATATGACATCTCACTGGAGGTGTGGTGGAGTGGTCATGCCAGTGGATTGGTAATCCAATGGACCCGGGTTCAAATCCCGATATGTCAATGGGAAGATATTATTGGGATTGAATTTGTGCTGTACCTAGTATCAGTGCATTACCACAAAGCCCACCGAAATGCCAAAAAAATACCCTCGTTGTTCCCCGATTAAATAACACTGTATGAATATTCCCATATTCAAAATATGTTACAGGGGGACAATGCCTAGTGAGTTCACTGCTCAATAGGTGGCGTTCTGAGAGTGAGGGTCTGAGTCTGGAGGGTGAGACGGTGAAGCACTTGAGCGAAGCAACCGGCCGCTTCAGAGATGGAGCTGCTTCGAGCCATGATAGATGCTTCGCATGTCTCACTCCCCAGACTGGAACAAGACCTCACGGGCTTCACCGTGTTGGGCGGTGGAATGTACAGGCTCTCAGCCTATGCCCGAGAGGGAGTAGTTGGAATATAGAAAAAAACAAAAAAAAAAATTCGTTTTACCTACGGTAGTCAGGTATTGCGCATGTTTTGTATTGTCGCAAATAGTAGACATGTGTTGCAATGTGAATTATGTTTATTCAGAATTTACTGCCATATTAGTAAATCTCACAGAAAGGCTTCCCTAATTCCTCACAGACGAAATTTGCACAAACAAATAGTAATCTTTCGATTATGAATGGACTAAGCCCTTTATAACACATTAAATCTGTTTAAATTTCTTTAATGATATATTTAGGAAAGCACTTTAGCAAGGTTTTAAAATACGAAATAGAGTTACCCGGAGTATAATAATCAAGATTTTTATTTCTGAAGGACTCGACTCGATCTTGTGACTTCGGGTTACGATATAGCATACTGAAGCTTGGATTGAATATAGTTGGCCAAGCTTCATATACCTATCCATTGCATTATGACCTTCGTTAAAAAATAGTGTCTTGTTACTCTAAATAGTATTGCTTAAACAGTTTATTCTATTTTGAACTTGTAGGTTTCGGACACTTTCAAGAATTTGTTTGAATTATTTCAAATGTCATGCGTTTCAAACTAAATATAGCCGTATGAAAAATAAATTTGTGAATTGTGCAATATTTTATTTGGCTAACCTTTAAATAACTGATAGCAATGGAAAGAACAAACTAACGTTGATACATCAAAACCACCAAGTGTTCATTTTGCTGTTCGAGCCACCTGTGCTAAATCGGAGTGGAGTGTGTTCGTTTGTGCCACGTTTACCTGTCATCCAGAAAGACCCGGGATACCAATATTTCTCGAGTCGAGGGGGGCTTACTTTTAGGGATTGCGACTGTACATCTCAACACTTTTTGGTTTTCGTACATGTAAATATTTTGCGGTATATTTAGATATTTAGTACCACATGGATTCAATTATTTTCCAAAATGTTTTGATCTCTCTTTAACCCCATTTACCCCCTACACGTTTGTATTATTTCATGCAATCTATTATGATTTGTAGATATTTATGTAGGCTGTTTCTTTGCTTTTTGGGTGAGGATGGCTTGTGCTTAAGCCGAAACGCGTCCCACATCAATAAAGATGTACATATCAGCACTGGTCTTACTCTGTATATATATATATATCAAACATTAAAGTAAATAATTTGTGTCAATATCGAATATCACCTTCGCTTTATTGTTTGAACCCTTGCATGTTATGCTTGGGATTATATATAGGAAATAATATTACTACTCTTATATAGTTTTCAAGTGATTTTACTTGCAGGGAATTAGTATTGTACATACTGTATATTTAATCAGGTAGCTATAGGCCTACACCCCTATGTGTCTAGAGGTTGAATCAATGTCATTCTCCGGATCTTGTATTCCTGTGTCAGTTATAGCAACACCCTACTTAAGCATTCATTAGAATCATTAGGCCACCAGGTTTTGGTTTAGGTGAGACAGAACTGATCATTGGAATTTTACCTCACCTACCAGGGGGTGGAGATGAGAAGTAGAGAAAGGTAGGAGAGGAAGATTTTAGACACTTATGACAGAGGGCTGGGAGCTGTTAGCACTGGTGGAGATATGTCTCCCTATATGGGGAAAACTCTATCAGTGTGGGGCTTGCACCGTGGGAATAAAGTGTTTTTTGACGAGATATGTTTTCTGAGATAGTTGTGAGTTAGATGTTGTTGGCCAATCACCACACGGCTTGCTTTGATATGCGACAACCTGAAGGACTGACTAGTGATTGGTAGGCTGCCAAGAGGTGTTTTTGCGGCATTCCTGGTAATTTCTTCCAGCATTTTCTTGCTCAAATGGCAGCCGGTGATTGATCCTCGCCATGTTTTACCTTATTCCTAATGGCCACTTTAACTGTGAATGGCTGCTAAAATTCAGCATACATACACACGAGGTATACACCTCCCTATGAGGAGAAGTGGGAGCCCTCTCATGGTCAGGAGTGGCAACAGCTCTCTAAACTTCCCCCAGCCACTTCTGACTCTAGCTATGGAGCCAGATTCAGCGCCACCTCCGGCGGAAACCGTATTGCCCAAATAGCAGAATTTATTCACACACTCCAGCGTTACATTGTCGAAATTGACACTAACAGGCGGGTCATTTAACACAAGTTCTCCCTTGCACACTGCACATTCAAAGTCTATGATTCTTGTCAAAGGTCCTCTAGCCCCACTTCATCTCTTGTGTACCCAGTCACTACAGACGCATTATTGAATTGAGTGTGGAGAATCAACAAAGCGAGTTCTTTGATCTGAATGTTAGGCTAAAGCAAGGGTGTGTGATATCCTCATGGTTGTTCAATATATATATGAATGGAGTCGTGGAAGAAATACAGAGGAGAGCAGTGGATGTTGGTATACCGCTGATAAGGAAACAAAACGAATGGAAGTTGCCTGTACTACTATTTGTCGATGATACAATTCTGATGAGCGATAGTGAATGGGAGTTGCATGGTATGGTAAATATGTTTGGAACAGTGTGTGAAAAAAGGAATCTGAAGGTAAATGCGGGGAAAAGCAAGATTATGGTCTTTGAAAGGGGTGCAGCCACAGAGTGTGAGGTGAGGTTGAACGGTCAGGCTATGGAGAATGTCAGCTCATTTAAGTATTTGGACAGTGTGTTGAGTGAAGATGGGAGTATGGATAAAGAATTGTGGGAGAGGGTGCAACAGTGGAAGAGGGTCATAGGAATGCTGAAAGCAGTAACAAGAAATTGGGTGGTCAGCATGTAAGTAAAGAAGTCCTTGCATGACAGTGTGGTAACCCCGACATTGACTTACGGGAGCGATGCATGGACGATGGTGAAGAGACTCAAGCCAAGAGTGAGAGGTGGAAATAATTTATTTGAGAAGTGCGTGCAGAGTTACATGGAGAGATAGATAGACGAATGAGGAAGTACAAAAGAGGTGTGGTGTGAATCTACTGTGCTGGAAAGTGTGAAAAGGAACACTTTGAGATGGTTCAGCCATGTGGAACGTATGGGAAGCGAGAGAATGACTATGAGAGTGTACAAGAGTGAGGTGGAAGGACAGAGAGGGAGAGGTAGACCAAGTGAGAGGTTGAAGGATGGAGTTAAGAAGTATATGCGTGAAAGCGGTGCTGGATGGGAGGAGGGATGTCGACTGACTGGGGACAGAGGTGCATGGTTGCGTTTCGTTCGTGGCCACCCCTTCGTGGATCACGGCGTCCAGCAATGGACTTCCCACCCCATGCCCACATACTGCGCATGGATTATTATGTGTTTTCAACCAACCAACTTCATTTCTAAACTCAATTAATGAAATCAACAAATACATGTGGCACTCCAAGGACTCGAACCTAGGATACTCACATCAAAATTTCGCGCACTTATGCATTACGGTATCAAGACAGTTAATGAAATATGCACAAGCCTACGATTTATTATGCAGTTTCGAATCCTGCATATTAATCTGAGCATGTACTATTGTGGACATAAGTCCTGCGACACCTGCCTGAGAGGGATCCGCGAATTGTGTTGGCAACATTGGTACCCCACCCTCCCGCCACACTCCATCCCCACTATACCACCCTCTCTCAGTCAAGCCCTCCCTTCCTCCTCTACTTCTTTTGTTCTTGTTCACGTCTATAAGCCGTTCTTTATTTATCTCTCTCTCATCGAATCATTGTATTTTTATGTATGTTTTCCATTTGTTTTCCTAAAATTATATATCATACCGTTACATACTTCATATATATTGGATATTTGCCATTGTATACAAACCTAACAGAATATAAAGTTTGATAATCCATTCGAATATGGAAGTTTATTAACAATATATGTTATTTAAGTCAAATACAACTGAGACTTTAATTTACTTTTGCATTATCATATTTCAATTAAGTTATAATTATCTAAGCCCATATATCCCACTGTTTGGAGTAAGCATGTATTTCACTGTCAAAGTGTATATATTATTGAATGGAATAATTGACACACACATAAAATGGGTTCCTATATTAATTTCATTGAATATTAAAATATATAAATATATGGTTACGTGTGTATTCTCAATACTCGCCTGTCAACCTCCCCCTTACCTACGGTAGCTCACACTACTGTAACCTACTCATATTTCGTAACTAGTCAACTCAAACACATGGCCACACACATTAATGTAACATTACACATTACACAAACTTGCTTGTTATTTTCTTACTTGAGGAGATTTGGCGTCTTTCAATTGCCTCAGCGAGCGCTGCTCCCTCCGAGATTAACCCCTTTCGTACCGGGGTTGTGTTTTGTTTTATTATAGCTATATTTACACAACTTTGTGCAGATAAGGAAGGATCTGTGGTATTTAGAAGAATTAATTGAGCTAGTATGAAGCCTTTTAATTCTTACATTTCTTTCCTTAATTGAATACAAACTTATAAATTTAGCTATTCTCCATTCACTCGAACCACATCTGGCTCCTAATTGGTGTTTGTATCGACGTTCATTATTTCCCATCTTATCAATACCGTAGCTCACTGGCCCAGAAGGGTCGCAGAACTGATAATGTCTGTATTATTATCTTTATTATTCTATATTCATTCATTATACTAGACACGCTTTAATAATGTTAATGATTGCTTAACTATCTACAGAGATATCCAAATCTTAAGAGGCATGATATAGTACATTAATACACATTTATCACATATATATCATACAGTATACACAAGCGAAATAAAGAAATGATAAACCCAAAAAGTACGGTAAGTAAGAAATGAATATTGACTGACTAGGCCCACGTGTCATAGAGCCAATCACAAGCCCTGCTTCACTTATTATTCACAATAATAATAAGATGGCATTTCATATCTTGCTTGTGTTTACGGTATTATATCTGCGTTATTTATGTGTTTACGGTATTATGTCTGCGTTATTTATGTGTTTACGGTATTATATCTGCGTTATTTATGTGTTTACGGTATTATATCTGCGTTATTTATGTGTTTACGGTATTATATCTGCGTTATTTATGTGTTTACGGTATTATATCTGCGTTATTTATGTGTTTACGGTATTATATCTGCGTTATTTATGTGTTTACGGAATTATATCTGCGTTATTTATGTGTTTTCTGTAATAGTTCTTTGCTCTTAAGGTTTGGATATCACTCTAGATTATCACATTATTTGAATTAATTAAACTTATCTTTATTATTCTATATTTGTTCATTAAACTAGATAAGTCTTAGTAATTAGAATTATAATGCTAATGTGATAAGGTATATCCAAACCTTAAGAGCTATAAAATATCACATAGAACACATATATAACGTAGATATCATACAGTAAACACAAACAAGGGAACATATGCTGTGACTGCCTATTTAAATGTGTAAATGTGTGGTAGAGGTATTAAGTGTTCAATACAGAGCTAAACTGTTTCGAGTTTGAGTATTGCCTCCGACAGGAGGAGGATATTCTTTGGTTTACCTTGCAACACCATTTACCCCTTGAGGTTCATGACGCATTTTGACAGTTTATTGTGGCCCTTTTTCGACGATTTTATACAGCGTAAGAAGAACCTTTGGGATGTAGGATAAACTATAATTTGTTAACAGTGATTACATTATAGACATATTTCTATATCTATATTAATCACGATTGAAGTAGCTTAAATGATGCAGGACAAGCTATCACATGTAGTATTGTGATAGTTACAGACACAAATACTTATAATAAATTGACAAGTAGAATCTTTGTCATCTTTATATGCCTTCATTTACTACCATTTCACACACACATTTGTTTTCACTCACGCCATCACCTCCATTAGTTATAATGGTGACACAAGGTTACATTGTTTCTGTTGTAACTGTTTATACATTACTTCCAATTATGTGTTTTAATTAAGTGCACGTCCGTAATTTGTTAACAAATAACCTATAACCCAAACAATATTTACACTGCATCATATTATTGTAATAATCAATTTTGAAACAAACTGCCTGGGGAATTTAGTATATGGTGAAACCACAACAAACACTTCGGCTTAGTACTCTCTAAAACGTTTTTGTTTGCTCTCTCTCTCTTAAGTACCGTAAATAAAGCCCAGAGCGAAGAAGTTATTTTATATATGTCATACAATTGTTTTTGTTTTTTTTTATTTTTCTAATTATTTGTTTATTTTGGTATACAACAGGTTCGGCCCTACATGGACACTCTTCACGTATAAGCTATATACGAACACGTGAACATTGTATATATCTATCTATATCAATTAATTGCATGTGAAGAAAGAAAATGGTACCGGTATATCATAATATGTAACCAACCCTCGCATTTACTTTTCACAGCATGAATTTGAGAAATATTGGATTGAAAAATATATTCAGCAAATTGATGGTGTATACAGCTAATAGCTACAAACAAAATCAATATAATAATATTTAGGACAAAAAAAGTGTACAAATCAATGCCACTGTATATAAATAAGGCTATAGCAATAGTGCTCTCAGTTTAATGACTGCATAGGAAACCAAAAACTTTACCGGTAATCTTATTGTTGGACAAGACGATAATCAAACGCAAAACATTTCATCTGCGTGTTTAACAATACCTCTACCACTCTAGTGTAAATCTAATCTCTTTGGAGGGCAGCCTAATGTTATTATCATTAAAATAAATAAGCCTAATAATTCAATGTTTTATTGTATGATCTGTTTGACCCAATAGCAATGTTGTTGAAACACCTATTAAATAATTGGACATTACATATTTAAAGTAATAAAGGGACAACAATAATTTGATTTACATTAGGTGAATTCCCACTGTTTCAGTATTTACAAGATTCCTTAACCATTACATTTATATCCTACTTCATGAATCATTAGGTTGTTGGTTTTTGTATTAGTCTCTTTGGATGGTGTTTTATTATAATGGTATGGGCAGGAATCTCCCCATCCAATTAACGCTACGATGATGAGGTTTAACTCATTCAGTACCGGTGATATTGTTTTCATCATAATATTATTCTGGCAAATATTATACGATTGTATTAAGCTAAAGAAGGGCGTCTACTATTTGAAATGCTACATACTATCGCAAATAAAACCATAGCTACCAAAGCCCCTTTCGTATCTACATATAATAGTCTGAATATAGTTATAGTGAAATATATATGAGATGTCTTCGGTACCAAAAGGGAAACTAAAATGTCTCTATTTATGGCCTAGCTAAGATTCACCAAGGTCCTCTGTTCTATGATATATAAATTCACCTGCAGCGGAACGATATCCCTTAAGCTACTTCACACGTGATTAATATAGATATAGAAATATTAGTTCTATAAATTTGTCATGTTTAAGGAATTATGGTCCGTTTTGTCTTACAAATTTCCACCGCCTTATGTTCGACTTACTAATTCGTGTCAACTGCCATATTTAACATAGCCTACCCAAATTTCATACCATATATTGGCATGTTGCCTCAACGTTATGATGAAACAAGAGTCGAAATTAATTTGGTGTAAATTTACATACATGCAATCCAAAAATATATTTGACTGAACTGCACTTCTGTTTTTGTTTATGGTAATCGAAGGGACAAGAAGAACCAGACCGACTCTCGTGGGTCCATCTATCCATTCAGAAGGAGGGAGAACTGTAGCACTCCCTTCACCACTTACAGGTGGCCTCTCCCAACACTTTAATCTCACCCTCTCCAGTGAATGGAATATAGTTATTTATTAACATTATTATTCAGTAAAAGAAGAAAGTTTAACAGTTAAACGTCTTTATACCTTCTCAATTAACCCTTTTTAATACCACAGATCCTTCATTAGCTGCATACAATTGCTTAAATATAGCTAAATAAAAAATAAACGGAACCCTGGTACGGAAGGGGTTAATCTCGGAGGGAGCAGCGCTCGCTGAGGCAGTTGAAAGACGCCAAATCTCCGCAAGTAAGAAAATAACATGCAAGTTTGTGTAATATGTAATGTTACATTAATGTGTGTGTCCGTGTGTTTGCGTTGACTAGTTACGAAATATGAATAGATTAGTGTGAGCTACCGTAGTTAAGGGGGAGGTGGGTTGACAGGCGAATACTGTATTGAGAATACATATGTAACCATATATTTTTAACTTTTAATATTCAATGCATTGAATCAAGGTACCCATTTTATGTGTAGGTCAATTATTTGTTTTAATAGTATTGTATTTATACAGTAAAACACATAAATACATGCCTACTCCAGATATTTGGATATATGGGCTTAATAATGGATATAACTTAATTGAACTATGAGAATGTAAAAGCATATTAAAGTCTCAATTTTTTTTTTTTTTTTTTTAAAGACCTCCGTCTACGTATTGTGAAAAACCTGTTATCCTCTGGCAAATTGTGGGGTTGAGTGAGTGAAGGGGGGGACAGTGAATGAAGGAGGATACATGTTTTTCATAATACGTGTTGCTAGCCCCAAACGCGCGAGCAACTGTGGCTTTCAACCATCTGACACATCCCCTTTTATTTATGTGCATCACACATGTTACATACAAATAAAGTTTATGTTTTGTTTTACCCTACTGTGGAAAGACTACGGATACACCACTCCTGCCCGGGCCTCACACAGTGGCATGACCCAGTCCAGTCGAACTGAGCTCATGACGCTGGTGGCATTGCCCCGGAGGATAGCCATCCCTAGTCTTTGCTTGAGCCAGAGGGTTTCCCGGGGTTCTCCTGAAACTTCTCTGATTTTACGGCCTATTTCATTCACCATCTTAAGGGTGGTAGGGCCGAAGACTCCTGAAGTTTCGAATGCGAGGGGCTCGAACTGATGATTTCTGGCGATGGCTTGATATTTTTCTCGCTTTTTATTTTCTGCTATCCGGGCGGCTTCACCTGCTTCGTCGGCGTTTCTGGCGATGTTGGTTGTAGAGAAAGTTTCAACACATGTGGCATCCCACACGAGGCACCGGCCATTCTTGTAAGGGAAAGTGGTCATCCCATCTGGCCGTTTGCCGTCTTCTCTGTGAAGTCCATGTGGTTCGAGGATTGATGCATGGTTAGCACTCTGCAGGGCCCGTTTTATGACATCATTTAGTGCAGAGTGTCTTGGCAGGCGGCCTGCGTTGTAATTACATGACAAGGCATGGTGACCTTGAGCATCCATCCACCCACCACACTTGCAAGTGTGTGGGTGACAAACTGCCGCACCCACTCTGAGCGCAATGGCAACCCGGAGCGCTTCAGCATCCAAGTGAGTTCCAAGAGGTGGGATGGGGATGGCGTGTAACTACAAGCCACTCTCCGAATGGGCGGCTGCCTGGAGGCGTACTTTTGCAACCTGTTCTGCATTGGTTAGGAGATTTTCTTGAGTTTTCTTTGCCGAGATGGTATCCCATGCTTTCTGCTTGCTCCTGGAGGTACCCTGAGGCTCCTCCACTACTCCTGTACTTTCCTTCCAGGTGTTAATCGCTTCTGTTACGTCCCCATTAAGTGTCATTCCGGGTTGAGAAGAAAGGATGGTCACTACAAGGTCGTTGGTCGCGATGAGGGAAGAGATAAAGGCTGGGGAGGCAATATCCGAGGCTCTCCGTATGCCCAAGCCCCCGAGGCGGACAGGAAGGGTGGCTTGTGTCCAGGTCCGTTCTTTAAATTCCACGTTGGTGATGCTGGTCACTGCTTCTCGGATTATGCTGTCTAATTCTTGGAGGCCACCATTGTTCGTGTAAGTCATCGATGTGCGCAGGAGGTATTGGAGTTTTGGGATGGAGAAACAGTTCTTGAGAAGGGCCAGAGCTGAGTGGGCATCGATGTGTATCAGGCGACTCACGAGACGTTGAAGCTCCTCCTTTTTAACTTGAAGTGCTGGTGGGATTGCTGCCAGAGTTAGTGGGGAACCTAATAGGGTTTGCTGGTGCTCCTGAAGGATCTTTACATCTGGCAATATGCCTTGAAACAGGGCCTGAGTCTCTTCTCCTTGTTCACGTGTGTGGTTGAGGAGGACAAGTTCACATTTGGTGTCATTTATCACTAGCCTAGCCTGGCCGAGGTCAGTTACGATGTTATTTAGGTCGGTTAGAACATTCTCTACTGACCCACCCAAGGTTGCATCGTCCAGGTACCATATATTCAGTTCTGACCTTACTTTGTTAGCTGCTGCATCCACCACTATTGAGAAAAGAGCAGGACCACCTGGATCTCCCTGCTGTAACCCGGTCGCTGATGGGATTACCGTCTCGCCAAAAATCAGGATTGAAGGTTTGGAATAAGCCTGCCAAAGTAGGGGGTACAGAGTGGGGATGTGTTCTTGAGCTGCACGGAGGAAGACATCCCTGCGAATGCTGTTGAATGCGTTCCGCATGTCAATCTTTAGAAGCACTCGTTTTTCTTGGGCTTGGCTGAGGTAGGTGCGGGTTGCGTGTACAGCAGCTTCACACTCCCCTGGAGTTCCGAAACCTAGTTGAACTGGTCTTAAGTGTTGACCTAGGCCATTCGAGAGTGGTTTCAAACCCACCTTTGTGGCAAGGCGGCGGAAGGTGTTCCCTACTGCTCTTGGGCGCACACCGCCATCATTTTTTGCCAGTGCACAGAGTGATGCCCCCAAAAATAGGGGTGTGGCACAGTCGGGTACTTCCCCTCTTAAAACCATGTTGATGAATTTAGTGAGGGTTTCCAAGAGCTCCTGATCCCTGACCCAAGAGGCCTTTGAGGTGGGCGGGTCAGATACCATCTGGGTCCGCGGATGAGCCTGCTGGGAATGAAGTCACTGCGGCAACCACCTGCTCCTTCGTGACAACTAAAGGTTGGCGCATCTGGTCATTTGGGGCAGGGGGGAGGTTTAGGTCCCTAGGTGTAGGTGGGTGCTTTTCTTGTAGGGCTTCAACAACTTCGATGCCTTTACCAGCAAAACCTTCTGAAGAGGACAACAGTCTGACGGCCCCTTTGATGTCACTATCCGCCAGCTTCGCCGCGACCCTCTTACGTAGCTGTTCAGCCTCTTCCTCTTCCTTGTCCTGTTGCTTCTGAGCCCTGTTTGGTTGCTGTTCGGGGGGTTCCACCAGTTTGTTTCCATCCATATACTGTGCTACTTGAAGTTTCACTCTGGTGGCTAGTGAAACCTGAAGATGGTCTTGTATGTTGGTTCTGGGTGGTTTTCGGAGGGCCCCATAGGAGAAACCCAGGAGCCGTGCCCATGCGAGGGGTGTCTTGAGCTGTAGGGCCTGCTTTATGATGGTTGTAAGGGTCTCCGCCACTTGGATTCTGGCTCCTTTAGGTACCCGGGCAAGGACCTGGATCCGCGCTTTCCATTTGGTCACAAGTTGGGTCAAGTCGGCGACCAGTGTTGCTGGTGTTGCCCCGGTTGGCTCTGCAGTGGGCCCTGGGCATGCGAGACATTTCCAGTTTGGTTGTTCTCCTGATGTTTTCTTTGTCAGCTTAGCACAAGATAAATGAATAGATCTAAGACAGCCGGAACATTTTCGCGAATTCTTTCTTGCATTGGTTTTTCCGCACTTAAAACACTTAGTATCTTCTAGGCCATAGTCTTCCAAGATTATCCGTTCCTCTGCCTCTACCAAGCCGATCTCCTGATCTTCCCGTGGTGCTTCCATCTCTGGCCATGTCTCCCTTGTTTCAGAAACCTCGGGAAATCTCTCCTGGCACATATCTAGATTATTGCTGTTGTTATTAATGTATAATTGGCTGGATGCATAAAAATTCACATATCATAGTCAACCTTTCTGATGGGCAATTGGCCTGCTTCTCCTAAAGCTAAGTGGTTAAATGTATAAATCCTCGGCATTGGGCACCGGTACAACTAAAAGATCTAACTGATTGAAGGGAAGCACGCCAATTATATCCTATGATTACTTACACTGGCGACGCCACCCTGATGTTGAGTATTAATAAATGCTTAGGATATTAATAATGCTGTCAACATCAAGATAGGGAGAGAGCCAGAGAGTGAGCGAGAGCCAGGATCTGAGTGGGTAACCGAATCTAGGACAGCAGTTATGGAAAAATGCTTAAATTGTACAAAATGTTAAGAGAGAGGGAGAGAGAGCAGGGGCGGGGGCGAGGGAGAAAGAAAGCGAGCTGGAGAGGGGGCTGGCCTGGTTGGGTATTGAAAGATGTTAGGGAAAAACAAATAACTAAAATGATAAAGAGCGATCTGAAGTTATAGAAAACCAAAAAATAATAACAATGAGACGGTTAAGTGCGGTGATTGAAAGTGGATGGAAAGATGGTAAGGATAAAAAGGAGAGAGAGAGAGAGAGAGATTGATTTTGATTTTGCCCCGAGGGGTGAGTTTATTGAGCAGCGCCCCCCATCCTGTGAGGGGACAACCACTGGTAAGGCGATACATACTGCTCAAAGAGCCATTATTCCACTGAAACAACAGCATCGTCGTCTGGTTACATTCATATTTGTGTTTATAAGTCAGGTTGGCATTATTCAGATGTGTTATTATAGTGTCCTCATTTAATTGTCACATGGTCTGTAGAAACGTATCTCAAAAAAAAAAAAAAAAAAAAAAAAAAAAGCAAGCAAGCTTGTAGCGACTGAATTATTAATTGACAGGTTGTAAATAATAGCACTACAGAACTAGTGCAATCGTATGAGGAGACTATTCATATTTTCATTACATCAATGGTTATTGAGATCATAGTTAGCTGAATACAATTATTACAAAAATAGGCAATGGTATAAATCAACATAATACATAATTTAATACAGGCGGACATAATCATGATCCGGTTCGTTATGCACTGGGAGCTAAGGTGTCTTGAGATTTTTTTTTTTTTTTTAAAAGACCTCCGTCTACGTATTGTGAAAAACCTGTTATCCTCCGGCAAATTGTGGGGTGAGTGAAGGGGGGGACAGTGAATGAAGGAGGATGCATGTTTTACATAAACGCGCGAGCAACTGTGGCTTTCAACCATCCGACACATCCCCTTTTATTAATGTGCATCACACATGTTACATACAAATAAAGTTTGTTTTGTTTTACCCTACTGTGGAAAGACTACGGATACACCACTCCTGCCGGGGCCTCACACAGTGGCATGACCCAGTCCTGTCGAACTGAGCTCATGACACTGGTGGCATTGCCCCAGAGGATAGCCATCCCTAGTCTTTGCTTGAGCCAGAGGGTTTCCCGGGGTTCTCCTGAAACTTCTCTGATTTTACGGCCTATTTCATTCACCATCTTAAGGGTGGTAGGACCGAAGACTCCTGAAGTTTCGAATGCCAGGGGCTCGAACTGATGAATTCTGGCGATGGCTTGATATTTTTCTCGCTTTTTATTTTCTGCTATCCGGGCGGCTTCACCTGCTTCGTCGGCGTTTCTGGCGGCGTCTTGAGATCGCCTCGTACCTATACACAACGAAAGAGAGAGAGAGAGAGAGATAAATGAAAATGGACCTTGTAGCAAGTATTTCCTAAATGGTTAGAGAGAGGGAAATTAAAATGGACCTTATAGCAAGTACTTCATAATGGTTAGAATTGTTTGAGAAGTTGAAAGACCGAGGGTCAGATCCTTGGGGTAGATGGAAGATAAGGCCTATGGTGGGGAACCATAAGGGTGAAACTGCCTGCCCTATAAACGGTTACTTCACTCACCTTGTGGTTACTGCTGGAGGTTTATGGTGCCTGGGCAGGGCTGGGCTAGTGCCTAACGGCTCCTTGTCCCCTCACTGATACTGGTAATAACACTCAAGATTAAACTAAATATGCTTTGTGGGCGATGTTTAAACAAGAAACCACGTTCTGTTTACTATGTGCCGAAACACCGTATCATCGCCGATCTTCTGATACATATATGGGTCACTTAGCCCCACGATACCCCTCCGAAAATCCCCTCTTTTGAGGAGCTCAACCAACCCGTGTGCTCTCACGGTGCTCTCACTCACGCTAATATGCTTACATAATCGAATGGATCATAACACCTTATATTGAGCTAGGTTTATAATAATTGGCAAATATGAACATAAGCTACGTAACCTATTGCTATTTTAACGATACGTTATTTCATTTTAGGAAGAAGATTTGGAAAGCATGCATAACAATACATAGATACGATGATAGAGGGAGAAATGAGAGACATGAAGGAGAGAGAGCTTATCGTGATATTAAATATCATCCTATGGTTAGAGTCAGGGCCCTGGTTATAGTCACAGTGGTGGAAATAATCCAGGGGGAGGGGCTTACAGACGTGAAACAGGAAAGAAAGAGGAAGGGAGGGTTTGGCTGAGAGGGGGTATAGTAGAGGGGAAGGAGTGGGGGCGGGGGGTGTATCAATGTTACCAATACAATTCGCGATTCTCTGCCGGGCAGGTGTATCATGACTTATGTCCACAATAGTACATATAGTCCAACTCCGCTATGGTAGCCTAATGTATAGACGAACGGAAGGAGTAATTAATGGGGCACTTAACCCTTGGGAAGGCCTCGCTATAAATTGCTCCTGAACCAGAATTAATTATTATATTTTTCCATCAACCAATTTCATATCAAAACTCAAATAATGAAATCAACAAATACATGTGGCACTCCAAGGACTCGAACCTAGGATACCCGCATCGAAATTTCGCGCACTTATGCATTACGCTATCAAGACAGTTAAAGAAATATGCACAAGCCTACGATTTGTTATGCAGTTTCGAATCCTGCACATTAATCTGAGCATATACATACTTCCAACTGTTCTATAGTCGCCGCTTCTTTCCGTAGTTCCATACCCTACTTCACTGATCATGACATTTGTTTTATCTATGTTAACTCTTAGACCTTTGTTTGCCATACCTTCCCTCCATCTTTTCAACTTTGCCTCTGCGCACTATCTGCGATAAGAACAGTATAAGCACAGTATCTAAATGAATATGGTGACTCACTGCACTTACCTTCTCCACAGTCCCCTATGGATTTAACAGGGTTAGGTACGCAGGTTTAGGTCTCAGGAAGCACAACATCTCAACACAAATATCAGATCAGTATACAACAACAAAAGAAAATATATCAATCAATCAATCAATATATAAATGCAAAATAAAATAAAATGAGTAAGTGATAATAACATTATATATACATTATATATGATTGTTACCCCTCTGTGGTTGAGGTGTTAGGTGGAGTTATGATATGTATAAATAGCCAGAAATCTAAGGGCATGGATACCCCAGAAGGGACACACAAGACTGAATCAAGAAGATATTCAAGGATTATGACATGTAATTTCACAACATTAATGACATATTAAGACCATATGGCACTAAAGGGGGATATAAACAGAGAATCGAGAAATATGAGAATATCTTCTTACGATATCCATAGCAGGTATTTATCACTGGTTATTGGTTATGAACTTTATTAAGATCATATTACTATAATTATTATTTATTCCTTGTATTTATTATTTAATTATCTGAACGTTAATCCCACAGCTCAAACACCAACACAAAACATTATTTTGCCTTCCTTTAACTATAAAGGTCCCAGGGAAATATAAAGAAAGAATAATTTATCTTAAATAATTTAATAAACTAAACATTTTATTATTATACAGTTACTCAAAATAATGAATATAGAAAAGAATATATATATATAGAAAAAAATAAATTATGGTAGGAACTCTTTACTAATTAGATTTAAATATTTACCAAGCAGCTAATTATCAATTTAGATGTCGGTTGTCCTCAGTGTAACTCACGATCACCCCTAAACTCGGCCACTCTTGTTAAGCTCAGGAAGACGGAGAAGGGCGAGGTGAAGTAATCCATTAGGGCCAACGTAATCCACGGAATCACCCTATGAGACTCCAGTTAAGTTAGTACTGCTGGGGTAAGGTCGTCAAAACCCCAAGTCACCTCTGATTAGTAAGAACTGACAGTCGGCACCTGGCAGCGAGAGCGTGAACTGACTAGAAAACTTGTGGGGATTCACTGTTTCAGGTCTGGTCAATGAAACGTGGTGTGTATTGAAGCAGTGAGAGGGGAAGGTCGGAACAGCTAGCCATGAAACTCAGCTCGGTATGATGTAGCCAGCTAATCAGGGTGTAATATACCTCCCCCCGTAAAACCTCTGGCATGAAGTGGAAGAGGTACAGAGTCAATCAGTCCCCGGGGATGAAGGCAGATCTCTGGAGAGGGTGTCTGCGATTCTTTTGTCGACTCCTTTAATGTGCTGAACCACCAGCCGGTACTCCTGTAACAGCAAGGTCCACCTGAGAATCCTCTGATTATTATTCTTCATCCTGTTTATGAAAACGAGGGGTTATGGTCGGTATAGACATTGATGGATGAGGAGTCCTGGGGCAGATAACACTCGAACTACTTGATATCTGACACCAATGCCATACACTCCTTCTCGATAGTGGCGTAGCTCTTCTGGTGTTTTTTCAACTTGGTAGAGTAGTACGATACAGGATGTAGAATGCCATCAGCCGGAACCTTCTGTAGTAGGACCGCCCCAATACCCTGGTCACTTGCGTCAATCTGGAGGTGGTATGGCAAGGACGGGTCAGGAGAACGGAGTACCGGGTGGGTAGAGAGAAGGTCCTTTAGGTGGCTGAAGGCAATGGCACAGTCAGGACTCCACTCAAACCTCTTCTTGGGACTTGTTAGATCAGTAAGAGGTGTGAAGACTTGTGCAAAGTTGGGGCAGAAACATCTGTAGAAGCCACACATCCCCAAAAACCTCATAAGGGACTTGCGGATTGACGGAGTGGGATAATTGGAGATGGCTTCTATATTGGCTTCCCTCGATTTGGTCAATCCCAAGCCCACCACATAACCAAGGTAGGTGACAGTTCCCCGGCCGAAGGTAGACTTGGCGAGGTTGACGGTGAAACCAACAGAGGCAAGACGCTCCAACAACATCCTCAGCCTGGCCACATGTTCTGTCCAACTGTCTGCAATAACCACAATGTCATCAAGATACGCATTAACACCCTCCAAATGCTGTATAGTATGGGAGATGGCTCTTTGGAAAGTGGAAGGGGCGTTGATCATACCAAATGGCATGACTTTATATTGGTACAGACCAAAAGGGGTTATGAAAGCTGAAATTACTTTGGCTTGGTCTGTTAGACCAATTTGGTAGTAGCCCTTTTGTAGGTCTATGGTAGATACAAAATTAGCATTTCCCACTTCATCAAGGATGTCATCAATCCTAGGGAGAGGAAAAGCATCAGGCACAGTTACAGAAATTACCTTGCGGTAATCCGTGCACAATCTGAAAGACCCATCGGGCTTGGGTACTAGTAGTGAGGGTGAAGCCCATGGTGAAAAACTGGGTTCAATTAACTTTTTATCAAGCAAATATTTAATTTCATCCCTCAAAATGTCTTTTTTATGAGGGCTCAACCTATACGGCATTTGTTTAACCCTTTCACGCATATGACGCAATTTTGAGCCTATTGGGGATACTTTAAAGCCTTTGTTACTATCAGGGGTATTTAGAAACCTTTAGTTTAGTTACTTAAACCTCTGCAGTTGTCTTTGAGCTAGCTGTGGGCAGAAAACTAATTTTTGGAGAGGTAATTATAAGAGTGAGAGAACTCTATTTCTTATTGCTAATCAGGCAACCTCTGCGTCATAAAAGCGAAAGGGTTAATAGGTTGAACTTCGAGAGCTACTAACTTAACATCATGAGAATGGGAGTGACAAAATCGAGGACTATCGGCTGTGACTGTTGGAAAATCAAATAACTCTTTTAATGTCAGCCTGTTGTTGTTTAGATATATCTTTAAAATAGTTCTCAGACTGAGCTAGAATGACTGTTTAATGGGTTACCACCAGGCGTGGGAACCTCCACTCCACTCTGACCGACAGTCCCTGGATCTTCAAACTCCTCAGTAGATTTAGGACATACAAGACACACAGAGCCTTTCTTATGGTCTCTGTCAAAATATGGTTTGAGTTGATTAATATGAACCAGACGAGAAGTTCATTTCTGGTCAGGAGTTTCTATCACATAATTAAGCTTAGATAACTTCTGAGAAACTTGGTATGGACCATGATATTTACTCTTTAGTAGTTTACCAGGCAAGGGAAGATAAAGAAGTACTCTATCACCTTCTTTAAAGGATCTTACTTTAGATTTCTTATCGTATTGGGACTTCATCTTAGATTAACTTCTCTGCATATTGGCAAGGGCTATCTCTCTGACTGTAGACAGTTTTAGCTTCAAAGAGTTGATACATTCAGACACTATAAGAGAATGTTGAGTGGTACTTGAAAAGTAGACAGAATGGATAAAAAACACCATCTGAGGAAGAGCACTTTATTGACAACTTTTCGCAGATAGCTTTATCAGGTCACTAACAAATGCTGGTACATAGGAGGCCTTAACCCTTCCTACCCGGGCTGTCTCAGACAATGACCGTCGCCCCTACCCGGGCGATATGGCGGAAAAACGTCTAGGCCTAGGCTACCGTATTTATGTTTATTTTCACTACTAGAACTTTCCCACTCATCTATAATCGTAGTGCGGTTTTCAATCTGTATTTTGGCATTGAGTAGAGCTCTGTAAGTCAACTGGTTCAGTTGTGATGACGATTTCAGTGGAGCCAATATTGCAGAGATGTTGCCAATATTGGGCTTTTCAGACACTAATTTCGTCATGACGTCATAACAATAACATTGAGGAGTCTTCTCCTTCTTGTTTTCGGAGGTGCGGTGACAAACGCTTGGGTTTCTTGACATACGTCGTACGCACGGCGTTCGGACCAAGCTTAATTATGCTATTAAGCTCATGCCTTAGATAAGGCATACCGGGTATTGGCCCTTCTTTCGTGCTGTCATTACCTAAGGCAGCCCGGGTAGGAAGGGTTAAATATCCGTCCAGACAGGTGGCGGGGGAGGAGTGGGAGGTGGGGGTTGGGAGGGAGGAAGGAGGCAGGACAGGGAGGGGGCAGAAGCATGAGGGGAGGGGAGGAGGAGCCTATATATGGGTCAAATACATCAGTAGGAACTAGCAAAAACAGACATACAAACATGCGTACAGGGTAACAACTCTACTAGTACAAAATAATAAAATTAACTATAACAATAATAATAAAAATAATAATAACTAGGCCTATTGTAGAATGGTAAAATATTTGCTTAATAGGCCTAGGCTATGTTGGCTGTGCAATTGTCTCGATTTGACTATTTTTACCTAATTAGGCCTAAAGCAGCCTCAGTCTATTCCCAAACCCCAAATAGTATCCCATGTTAAGCCCTAGGCTAGGCCTAGGCCTAATCCCACTCTCAATCAAAATTCGAACTGATAAATTCGTACCTACCGGTAGCGGTAGCGCTGCCTAGGCTAGGCCTATATTTTTCGTGAATAGATATAGAAAATGGTTTAAAGGAAAGAGCATCCTATATTATGTTCAAATAATATGTAATAGCACTGTGTATGGTTGTATTAAATTAAAGCAGGACTTACCTTTGACCGGGTATAGGCTATCCTAGTGTTTACTAGGCCTATACCCCTTTGAAAGGACATTAGCCTAGCCTAACCTAACAACCTTACCTAACCTATCATAGTAGGCTATTATGGGTGGGGGCTGCTGCCCCCACACACAATTTTTGGTGTATTTGTCTATTTTGCCCCCTGCTGGCACCCTCAACATATTATTGTATCCATTGGCATTCAAAATAGATGGGAACATGATTGCAGACGTCCGCCGCCTCCGTCATGTTTACATTTGTCGATCGGCGTTGTTAAGTTCGTGTCTATTTTGACGGAGATTTATTTTGGTTATTTGCCCCCTGCTGGAAATATATATTATGATGACAATATGTCATGGGTAGGTAAAGGGGGGCGAAGCCCAACCTCAACATATTATTGTATCCAAAGGCAGTCTAAATAGACAGGAAAAGGATGGCAAGCGTCCGCCGCCACTACGCGTACGCGTAGTGTAAACAAGGCTGGCGATACACCCGGTAACTACATCCTACCCGGCTAATGTCCTTTCAAAGGGGTAGCCTATAAATTAGTAAACACTAGGATAGCCTATACAACGCAACTCTTGCCGATAGGCCTAGCCTAAAGGCTAACCTATTCATAAAGGTGTCTATTTTGACGGCAATTTTTTCGGTTATTTGCCCCCTGCTGGCAATATATATGATGGTAAAAATATGTCATGGGGGGGGGGGGAGGGGGCAAAGCCCCCCTCAACATATTATTGTATCCAATGGCATTCAAAATAGACAGGAACTTTATTGCAAACGTCCGACACCTCCCCCGCCACCGCAATGTTTACATGTGTCGATCGCCGTGGTTAAGTTCGCGTCTATTTTGACGGCGATTTTTTTTGGTTATTTGCCCCCTGCTGGCAATATATAAGATGATAACAATGTGTCATGAGGGGGGGGCCTCAACAATGACCTCTAACCTCTGTATCTCAAATAGGGCTAGAGCAAATTGGCTGCAAATTTCCACATCTAGGCTATTCCTTGACTGACTCTTCCCAAATGGTAGACATATTAGCTTGATCACTCTAGGCCTAGTTGTTTTTTAGTTACAGAGATTATAGCCTAGGTCATGATTTCTTGCCTACTTACAGCGAATAGACTAGGCCTATTGTAGATTGGTAAAATATTTGCTTAATAGGCCTAGGCTATGTTGGCTGTGCAATTGTCTCGATTTGACTATTTTTACCTAATTAGGCCTAAAGCAGCCTCAGTCTATTCCCAAACCCCAAACAGTATCCCATGTTAAGCCCTAGGCTAGGCCTAGGCCTAATCTCACTCTCAATCAAAATTCGAACTGATAAATTCGTACCTACCGGTAGCACTGCCTAGGCTAGGCCTATATTTTTCGTGAATAGATATAGAAAATGGTTTAAAGGAAAGAGCATCCTATATTATGTTCAAATAATATGTAATAGCACTGTGTATGGTTGTATTACATTTAAATAGTGATAGATGTGTATATTAATGGGATAAATACTCCGAAGTTCGCATACGTTAAAGAAAATTATAGTCCAACACTGGTGCCAGATACTAATCAATCCCATTATCAGTATATCATAATGGATTTTACTCATTTGCATAATTTCAAATACCTAGGACATTAATATAATATTTTCCTATCTTTTTTGTAGTGATATTTGTATGATTTAGTGGTATATTGGTGTCTGTCTAGGGTTATAATGCATTGTGAAAGTTACCTCTGCATCTCTGACTTGGTATAACAGTTCGGTATGGGCTGGCTTAAGTACCCCTGCTTTCTTTGAGTACTACACGGCAAGAGAAGCTTTCGGTTCTGTCACAGACTGTCATTACTGTTCAAGGTAAACAGCAACTGCTAAATTCGACATCATGTTCAAATAATATGTAATAGCATTATCTATGGTTGTATTAGACAACAATCGTGATAGGTTTCTATTTTATGTGGATAAATAGTATTAAGCTGAATAAACTAAATACCGAAAGTTCACTAGAGTGGTTGTTGATACATAGAGGAGGGAGGAGGGAGGGAGGAAGGAAGGGCTAGGCAGTGTTGCCAGTTGTATCGCTACATATTACCGCTAGATGTAGAGCTATTTACTTCAATTTAGCAGCCATTTTTTCATATCTAGAGAGATTTACTAGGGATAATTTAAAAATGTCAGACATTCTAGTCATATTACATTGTAAAATTTGCAAAACAAACAAACCAAAACTCTTTAGAAATTGCATCATTATTCTAACATTGTTTGACTATGTAGCAACATGCTAGCGACTTTTGAGAAAGGATCTAGCGGTATTTTGTGGAGACATACTGGGAGGGTGGGAGGGAGGTGGTGGTTGCAGTGGTGCCAGTTGTAAAGCTACATATTATCGCTAAATGTAGAGCTATTTACTTCAATCTAGCAGCCATTTCTTTTATATCTAGAGACATTTACTAGGGATAATTTGAAAATTTCAGACATTCTAGTCATACTACATTGTAAAATTTGCAAAACAAACAAACCAAAACTCTTTTGAAATTGCAGCATTATCCTAACATTGTTTGGCTTTGTAGCAACATGTTAGCGACTTTTGAGAAAGGATCTAGCGGTATTTCGTGGAAACACTTTAGGAGGGTTAAAATAAGAGTCACACGGGCAATTGCCAAAACTTTAAAGGTCCATATTGTTATTAAACTAAGCATTTGGCAAAGGGAGGAATTGTTAAAAACCTTAGCTAATACTCTGTCATTCACCAAAAATAAATTTGAATTATCATTATTATTTGGTTGGGTAGGTATGTATAGGTAGGTTGGCTAAATAATTGCTGGAATTCGTAGAGACTCGAACTGTTTTGAGAGAGTTAAATAAAAAAAAATATAGATCTGAATAATAAGATTATGTTATTAAGCAAAACTGGGGGATGCGTGGAAGCCTATATACTGTAGATGGTAAACTTTGTGTGGGTAGCGAATTCGGTTTTAAAGTAATTTAAGAATAGACAGTTTTCAATGCTGCGGCCAAACTATTCCACCCATTTATATTTTTTTGGTAACAAAACGTTCGGAATCGCGAGCCTCACCCAACTACACAAGCATGGCTTTGATCATCGGCGTAGTTTTTAAGATGTGGTATTTTAAGTGGAATTCGAGGTTTTTTCAAGATTGTCGAAAAAAAAACCACGTGCAAAAGCAAAACCTTCTCTATAAAATTTGCGGAGCATTAGTAGGGGAGTGCGTATGCCAAAGCCCAGTCGTTTCCTGGGAGTGGGAGAGACGGTATTTAGGCGTCAAGTTTTTCGGGAAATCGGCTGCCACGGACCTGTTTGGCCGCCATGCTGGATGTTTAGCATATCAAAAGTTACCCAATACAAAAATGCACCTCTTGTGAAAGTTTGATCCCGATCCAAAAAGCGGTTCTGGAGTTATTGCGTCGAAACCGGCGCGTAAGAAGAATTTGGATGAAATTCCAGGTTTAATGATTACAATAGGGGTTCCCCGTAGGGGACGAACCCCTAATAATAACAATAATAATAATAAAAATAATAATAATAATAATAATAATAATAACATTAATAATAATAATAACACATGATAATATTAATCGTAACAATTATAATGAAAACAGTGAAGATAGTGCTAATATAATTTATAGTGGTACAGTACTAGCAATAAAGAACATGGAATGATAGAGAGAGAGAGAGAGAGAGAGAGAGAGAGAGAGAGAGGAGCCGGGAGTAGGGAAGAGATTAGCTGAATTGTAAAGCGAAAGCGAGGATTGGCGCATTTAGTGGGTAGGGTTGAAGGTGTGACTGGTATAAAGGAGATGGGAGGGTGTCTTTTCCAAGGTTGGATTAAAAGGGAGAGGGAGAGAGAGAGAGAGAGAAAGATAGAGAGAGAGATAGAGATTGAAAGAGAGATAGAGATTGAGAGAGAGAGAGAGAGAGGGAGGGACAGAGAGAGGGAGAGGGAGGACAATAAAGGGGCGGTATCAGAATGGACAGGGGAGGGTAAAGGTGGATGGCATATAAGTGTGAGCTGGGGCTTATAGAGAGTCTTAGAAGACAAATATCTCGAATCGAAAGAGTGTGACGGCGAGGGTAGTAGGAACTATTAAGTGTAGAGGATCATATAATATTAATGGGAAAGAGGAGAAGGAACTACACATTGATCAATCTTAATGGCTATACAGGCTTCATGTATACATATATATCTTGAATACACTTAAAGATGAAAAAAATATAAATATTATTAATAATTGTAACACAACTAATAAATATTCATACAAAATTCAATAAGATTCAATAGCGACATTATGGTGTGGTGATGATAGTAATAAGGACAGAGAGAGAGAGAGAGAGAGAGTGTCCTGCCTCCTTCCTCCCTCCCAACCCCCACCTCCCACTCCTCGCCCGCCACCTGTCTGGACGGATATTTAACCCTTCTTTGGCCGCGCGCAACTTATGTCGTGTGAAATAAATATGGACTAAGTGGTGGTTCACAACTTATGTCGTGTGCCATTTTCACCACGTAATGTTGCTGAGAGAGAGAGATAAGTGGTGGGAGGAGAGTAGCAAGCGTATGACTGCTCCAGACCACCGCGGCGGACCTACTGACATGAATCCCCCCCTCCCCCCCCTCACGCACTCGCTACACAGGGAATTATGTAGGGAAACTACCTAATTACATGGTTTTTGCACTCGTGTCGCGCGATCGTTGCAAGAAAACTAGCGGTCGTACAAGGATGGTTGGGGTGTCATTGGAAAGCTCTGTTTATGCCCTTTCAGGGATAGATACTTGTTTTACGCTCTGGGTCTTATTTAGGCATGAAAATGGTCACTTAAACAACCCTATTTAGTGTAAAAACACCCGGCTGGGCGGTACATATAAATTACCGCCTAGGCGTTAGGTGTAAGGTGTTAACACTGTGACGCATGTCGAGTATGAGCATGCTGTACAGAACGCCCAGTCAGGCCCCACTCTCGCTAGGATCGTCAGGGCAGGAACTTTGGCTGTAGTCTGTGTAGAGTTTCCTAACTCAGTTTATGTGAACCGTTGTACTATAAGTATTATCATTATGTATTTTGTTTTCTTCTAAGTCAACGAGTTCTATTTTATATCATTAGATATAAGTATTGTGTGTGGGACTTGTATGTAATGATGAGAGGAGAGAGAGAGAGATATTACGTGGCGGGGGTCAGTGAGTGCGCCACGCGGGCCGGTAGGCCTAATTCCCTCCTCCCTTCCTCCCTTTCAGCGCGTGGGAAGTTCTTTGTCGATCCCAGATTGAGAGAGAATATGACGTCATGATTGCCAGTGGGCGGTCCTTAGTAGTTGGCGTTATGCTCACTAAAGGGCCGAGTATAAAAAGGGAGGTCCCGCCGCATTTTCCTCAGAACTCATCAGGCAAAGCGACCTCTCATATCCCTTGCAACTATCCATATTCTTCCGACTGATGTGAACTTTCTCTACTCTCTGAACAGCCTATCTTCTTCTCTTCTCGTCCCTGTTTAACCTCCATGACCCCTTTGGTGCAGATTTAGTCAGCCAAAGTATTATCGCTTGAGTTCTCACGAGATAAGTGCCTGTTAGATAGCCTATTTTTGGAAGGGTTAACTAGAATAGGATTGATTGATGTTTGTTGCACTCGTATATGCATTTCCCTGTGTGCGATTATTCATGTTCCTGTTTTCTGCTGGTTTAGGCAATGCTAGACTGGGATAGGGTTTCTGAGTTGTGATTTCCTATGAGTACTAGGTTGCGGTTGAACCAGTACAATTGCAACGGAGACGTGGAACGCCTAGGTGGTCTTTCTGACTGTGTACCGTGGGAGTTTAGCACTGTGTTGCGAGTGAGGGCTTTTGCCTGTGCCACCCAACACTGTGCTATCTCATTTGCTTGACTTTGAGAGGATCGCCAGGAGAGAACCAGATACTAGTGATCTGGATCTCTCAAGAGAGCATCCCGTCAATTACCGTAATTTGGCCGCACAGTCTTAAGGACCTCGCTAGGCTACGAGCCGCTTGCTCAGCCATTGTCTCTTAACCTTAGATATCCCAGCTAGACTTTGCTCGACCAGCAGATACAGCATAGTATTGAAGCTTCTCCTTATGTATATTATTGTTTAAGCACTATTGATTTCATGTGTGGCACGCTTAGCTACTTCAGAGATTAGTGGCCCACGAGCACAATCTTAGTAGGCTATTGCCAGTGCATTGTCGGAGTACTTCTTCTTAATGTTTGCCATATCCTATTGCTTATTCTTATAATTCTTCTTATGTCAATTTAAAGCCTTTAATTACCAGTGAGTTATTCATTAAATTGCTGTTCAAAATCCGATACTTACTTCTTATGAGTATTCGAGAAGCATCTAACTTATCAGAAGATTCCTTGCTTGATGCTCGAGGACTATTGTTTAACGTAACGTAATAGTGCCGATCCGAAGTAGAGGGTGGAGGACTTCTTAAGTTCTTAGTTCAAGGGTGGATTACTTCGGCTTCGGCCAACACTATTCTTTAGTGTTGTAGTACTTTCTTCTTTGTTTGATTGTTGACCAGACTAGATAACTCCCGTCTTGTTATTAGTCTGTTGTGTGAAACGCTAGTACCGAGTTCTTGTATACCCCGTTATAGCAGATAGAACTCTGGAGGGTAGTGGCGTTTTTTGTTCGGCTGGCAGTACTCTGGGGTTGGGATCGTGTGTTTCCGTTGTGGCAGCGAGCCATACTCGAGTCCTGTGTAAGAGCCCTAGTGTACCCGAGTGCCCGGTCGTAACAAATGGCGACCTTGCTTAGGATTTTGTGAACAGTATAATTTTTTGCAGAGTTGTACAACATTTGTTTGTTCGTACTTTAGCGTACATATTGAAGAATATTTTTTTTTGTAAGGCAATTAGGAGAGCATTTAAGAGACTCCAGTTAATTTAGTAATTAGTGCTTGCATAAGGGAGTTTAACACTTTTGTCTCGAGAATTTTTTGGTGAACTTCAGTATGTCGGGCCCTAGTACTGACGAGGAGCGAGAGATGCTAAGTGAGGAGGTGCCGTTAGTAACTAGTGAGGAGGATGCTAGACTTTTTGTGAGTAAGCAGTACCATGTGACGGAGGAGAGGCTGACTGGGGTGAATGTTTATGGCTTGCACCTGATAGCCAAGGTTTTGGGTCTATCCAATGTAGGAGGGATGTCCAAGGGGGAGCTAATTTCCTGGGTGTTGCGTGGGCGACATGGGGTTTCGGGGGAGAGGGCGTTTGGGGGGGTTCCTCCCCAGATCCCCTCTCACTCGACTCCCACAGTGCCGTCCACTCAGTTGCCGGAGGTTAGCACTCTCCCACAGAGGGATGAGCATTGGAAGATTGGAGTGCCCTCGGGCGGTGCGTATGGTGGTTCCCCAGTTCTTGCCCCCCCTCCTTCAGTAGTGGCAGCTCCCTCTTCCGGCCTGTCTCCTGAGATGATATTTAAACTCGAGCTTGCTAAAATGGAGAATGAGGCTAGGAAGCAGGAGATGGAGAATGAGTCTAGGAGGCATGAGACTGAGGTTAGGAAGCAGGAGAATGAGACTAGGAGGCATGAGATTGAGGTTAGGAGGCACGAGGCTGAGCTTAGGTACGACTCAGAGAAATATTGTGCTCAAATAGATTTAGATAAGACTCGTGCAGAGTCGACAGGGATTCGGATGGGCCGTGAGGGCCAAGTAAGAGAACAGTCCTTGTCCCACTTAGTCAAGTTGGTGCCGGCATTTAGTGAAACTGAAGTCACAGAATTTTTTAATCGTTTTGAGAAGAAGTGTAGGGAGCATAATTGGCCTGAAGAGAAGTGGGCAGCTCTGGTCTCCTCAAGACTTACGGGTAAGGGTCTGAAGGCTTATGATGCACTGCCTTTAGAGTCTTGCATTGACTACCCAGTATTGAAGAGAGCTGTCCTACGGGCATACGAGTTGCAACCAGAAACATATCGATTGAAGTTTCGGGGTGTTACAAAGACTAGGGAGGCGACCTTTCTTGAGCATGCCCGGGACTTAAAAGATGCACTTACAAACTGGACACGTTCTGAGAAAGCTGAGACGGCCGAACAGTTGACGGAGCTGTTTCTGCTCGAGCAGTTTTATAAGTGTACAGGTGCAGAAATGACTTTAACTATTAAAGAAAAGAATCCAAAAACTCTACAGGAGGCAGCTGAGATGGCTGACCTCCGGCTATCATTAATTCGTGGGTGCGGGTCTGCCCAGCGTAGTGAGGCAGGTAACAAGGGGCGTGACGCCCCACCCCCCCGAGTTAGTAATGTATCTTATGCAAACAAGTACAAGAGTTATGATACCAAGACTGACCACAAGACTAGCACCGTCCCATTTAAGAAGGGGCCGGGCCCTTCCCAGTACCAAGGGAAGCCCAAAGGGGAGTTAGAGTGTTATCAATGTCATAAAAAGGGGCACTTTGCAAGAGTCTGTCCTAGCAAACCACCTACAGCAGCTGTGTCTTTGGCCTGCAACATTGGTGTGTCTCTGAAGCCTTCTGAGTTTGCCCGGGGCAGTTCGTCAGAGGCTGAGGCACAGCCAATGCAGAAGCACCTGGGAGGCTCGAACCCTGCTCAGGATGTTTTTTGCGACCATAGAGGACGGGGTTGCGTGATGTGGGCGGGGCGCAAGCATGGAGTAGAGGTCTTGCGTGATACAGGTGCTTCCCAGACTTTGATGAAAAACTTGACTGGCTACCCTATAAATGCGGCTCGGGTGGTGGTGGTGCAGGGTATTAATGCAACTCGGTCATACCCGCTGGTGCGGTTGGAGTTGGAGGTGGATGGTGTGGCACGTGAATTGGATGTTGGGATTGTGGAGAAACTGCCAGTGGAGGGCGTCGACCTTCTTCTCGGCAACGACTTTGTAATGCCCGCTTCTGAGGTTCTACCCTTAGTCGTTGCCGAGAGGCCGGCCGACGTGAGTAGGGAAGAGCGAGAGTGGGTCGAGCGGTGCCAGGCACAACCCATGGCGTGTGCTGTCACCCGAGCTCGGGCAGCTAAAGTGTCACAGCCTAGTCCTCCGTCTTCAGACCAGCAGAGGAACGATCAACAGGAGGAGGCTAAAGCTGGAGTTGGTTTTAAGAGTTTTGACTCGGCGGCTCTCCTGGGTGATTCAGTATTAGCACCATTACTTAGTTCTGGAGTAGCCCCTGGGCCTGTCATCGAGAGTGACGAGGCTGGGCATGACGAGTCTCCACGACAGCAACGTTATGAACATCGAGAGAGACAGAGGGAGCAGCTCAGTATCGGGGAGGGTCATGCATTGCTCCGGGAGCAGTTAGATCGCTTGGCACCCTCAGATATACGTCGGTTGCAGCTGGAGGACCCTGAGCTCCAAACGTGTGCTAATGGAGCTGTGGAGCTCGACGAGGACGGTGATGCACAGCCGGGAGATTTTTTTTATTTAGATGGCATCCTGTATCGGCGTTTTCAAGACCCTAACCGTAGCTGGAAGATGGGGTCCGGGGTAGTGGACCAGTTGATGGTGCCGCGGGAGTGCAGGGATAGCCTACTGAGTTTGGCGCATGACACACCGCTGGCAGGACATTTGGGGGTAAGAAAAACGGTGGCGGCTTTGGGGAAGTTGTTTTGGTGGCCGGGGATGAAGTCTCATGTGCAGTCCTGGATAAACTCATGTGATATTTGTCAACGGGTCGGGAAACCAAACCAAGTTATTCCTAAAGCTCCGTTGCACCCTATTCCTGTAATTGGGCCACCTTTTAGTAAGATTGTTGTTGACATGGTTGGTCCCCTCCCTCCCACAAAGGCTGGTAATAAATTTTTGTTAACCATCATGGATGTTGCCACTAGATACCCCGATGCATACCCCATGAAAAACGGCATGGCTAAGACGGTAGTCAGTAACTTGTTGTGGTACTTTTCAAGGTACGGGTACCCGGAGGAGATTCAGTCTGATCAGGGGTCCAATTTCACCTCCAATCTCTTTAAGCAAACAATGCAACAGCATGGAATACGGGCGGTGGTATCGTCAGCGTATCACCCTGAGAGCCAAGGGGTGCTTGAGCGGTGGCATGCCACCCTTAAAAGCATGCTCAGGTGTTATTGTGCTGATAACGGAAGAGATTGGGATCTTGGATTGCCGTATGTACTGTTTGCTGCTCGGGAAGTGCCTGGTGAGAGCCTGGGATTTAGTCCAAACGAGCTGATTTTTGGACACCGAGTCAGGGGCCCCCTTAATATGCTGCGGGAAATTTGGGAAGGAACTGTGCCGCCTTGTTCCTTGTTGAAGTATGTGTTTGAAAGCCGTGAGCGCATGCTTAAGAGTCTGGAGATGGCAGGTCGGAATTTAAAAGGGTCACAAGCTTTAATGAAGGACAGGTATGATCGCAAAGTGAAGCTCCGGGAGTTCATTGTGGGACAGGAGGTGTTGATTTTGTTGCCTTTGGTGGGTAACCCCTTGTCGGCGAAGTATACTGGACCCTATAAAATTGTGGAGAAAATTTCGGACCTAGATTACCTTGTTGCCACTCCAGACAGGAGGAAGAAGAATCAGTTATGTCACGTGAACCTGATAAAAGAGTATGTGAGGCGCCCCTCTGAGCCTCTCACTGTCCCTGTGTTGGCTTGTTGCGGCCGTGGTGGAGAAGGAGAGGGGGACAGTCAAGCTTCAGAGGAGGATAGCTGGGATCACCATGTTTCAGCGGATCAGTGGGCGGGGAACTCGAGCCTAAGGGCTGACGAGGCTATAGCCCATTTGCCTGAGCCGCAATTTGAAGCTATCCGTCAGTTGCTCGGTTTATACCCCACTGTATTCGCTGAACATCCAGGCCTCACTACTCAGGCTATGCATGATGTTGACGTGGGGCACCATCTACCCTTTAAGTCAATCCCATACCGTGTGCCCCCCATAAAACTACCCGCTCTGAGGGATGAGTTGGAGTATATGCTCGGTAGAGGGTTGATAGAGAAAGGTACCGTTAAATGGACTTCCCCCGTAACACTGCAGCCTAAACCAGATGGCAAGGTACGCTTCTGTATTGATTTCCGTAGGCTAAACGGTTTGACTCCAACTAACCCATATCCTCTTCCTCGGGTTGATGATAGTGTTGATAAAATTGGTAATGCTCGGTTTTTGTCTAAAGTTGATTTAGTAAAAGGTTACTGGCAAGTACCTTTGTCCGAGCGCGCTAAAGAGGTATGTGGTTTTGTGGTGGACGGGAGTACTTACCGGTGTAATGTTATGCCCTACGGACTTAAGAATGCACCAGCAACGTTTCAGAACCTGATGAATGAAATTGTCAAGGACATTCCAAATTGCACCGTATACTTGGACGATGTAATCATTTATGATGACGACTTTGAGAGCCATTGTGAGCACCTGGAGACCTTGTTCCGGAAACTTAGTGAAGCAAGTCTGGTAGTAAATTTGGCAAAGTGTGACTTCGTAAAAGCCACTGTGCAGTACCTTGGGTTTGTAGTGGGAAGGGGACAGGTGTGCCCTCCTCAGAACAAGGTACAGGCTATCAATAAATTTCTGCACCCAACCACCAAGAAGCAGATCATGAGATTCTTGGGTATGATAGGCTACTACAGACGCTTTATAAAAGGTTACTCTACGGTGTTGGCACCTCTCACAGATTTGTTATCTAAAGACAAAAAGTTTTTGTGGGCGCCTGAGTGTGAAAAGGCTTTTAATTTAGTGAAGCATTTGCTGTGTACTCCGATACTCAGGGGCCCCAGACTTTAACAGGGCCTTTTCAGCTGGCAATCAGATGCTAGTGGTGTAGGGGCTGGTGCCGTCTTGCTACAGACAGACAATGAGGGTGTGGAACACCCAGTAAGTTTCTTTTCTAAAAGTTCAATGCTGCACAAAAGAACTATTCTACAATAGAAAAGGAATTACTGGCGATTGTGCTGTCGCTCAGGCACTTCGAGGTGTATGTTCCCAGCCTATGGCCCAGTCGTGGTTATCTACACTGATCATCACCCTTTGAGATTCCTAAATCAATTTCACAATCGCAATATGAGACTGACCCGGTGGTCATTGATGTTGCAGGAGTATAACCTGGACATCCGGCATATTGCGGGATGTGACAATGTGATTGCGGATTGTTTATCGAGGGTAGATGATCAGTCGTAGGCTATCACAGGTGTATGATCCCGAAGAGATTGACACACGGGTAGCCTCCTGCTTTGGTTTGAGTAGTATTTTGCGCTTGGTGCTTGTTGGCTCGCGGTTGTAGCCCAGCGTATTGGGTCGTAAAGCAGGATTGTTGAGCGTTTGGTATAGAAGAAAATAGGCTGCCCTTATAGTGCAGCCGGAAAAAAACATATTAAAATATAAAAATCATATAAAAACTCTTTCTTTTTGATATAGATAATTGTATAAGTTTGTCATAGCCTATAGTGTTTGAGTAGTCCACGAACTATCAAACGGCTGAGCTGCTGTAAGCTCGCTCTGGGAGCATGATATCATGTCTTTTACTATTGTTGGGAGGAGTTATGAAATGTGAATTTTTTTTTTATAAGATGTGTTTTAGTGATAAACTCAGCGTTGTTTAGTGCCATGCGGTCGCTGGGTGTGAGGGGTTTGATGGGGTTCCTGTATATCAGATTTTAGCTCAGGGTTGAGCAAGTAAAATCTTGGGGGAGGTGTGACGCATGTCGAGTATGAGCATGCTGTACAGAACGCCCAGTCAGGCCCCACCCTCGCTAGGATCGTCAGGGCAGGAACTTTGGCTGTAGTCTGTGTAGAGTTTCCTAACTCAGTTTATGTGAACCGTTGTACTATAAGTATTATCATTATGTATTTTGTTTTCTTCTAAGTCAACGAGTTCTATTTTATATCATTAGTTATAAGTATTGTGTGTGGGACTTATATACAATGATGAGAGAGAGAGTTATGTAACGACGGCCAGTGAGCGCGCCACGAGGTGTGTAGGCCTCACTCCCTCCTCCCTCCCCCTTCCTCCCTCTCAGCGCGTGGGAAGTTCTTTGTCGATCCCAGATTGAGAGAGAATATGACGTCATGATTGCCAGTGGGCGGTCCTTAGTAGTTGGCGTTATGCTCACTAAAGGGCCGAGTATAAAAAGGGAGGTCCCGCCGCATTTTCCTCAGAACTCATCAGGCAAAGCGACTTCTCATATCCCTTGCAACTATCCATATTCTTCCGACTGATGTGAACTTTCTCTACTCTCTGAACAGCCTATCTTCTTCTCTTCTCGTCCCTGTTTAACCTCCATGACCCCTTTGGTGCAGATTTAGTCAGCCAAAGTATTATCGCTTGAGTTCTCACGAGATAAGTGCCTGTTAGATAGCCTATTTTTGGAAGGGTTAACTAGAATAGGATTGATTGATGTTTGTTGCACTCGTATATGCATTTCCCTGTGTACTATTATTCATGTTCCTGTTTTCTGCTGGTTTAGGTAATGCTAGACTGGGATAGGGTTCCTCGAGTTGTGATTTCCTATGAGTGCTAGGTTGGTTGAACCAGCACAATTGCAACGGAGACGTGGGAAGCCTAGGGGGTCTTTTTGATTGTGTACCGTGGGAGTTTAGCACTGTGTTGCGAGTGAGGGCTTTTGCCTGTGCCACCCAACACTGTGCTATCTCATTTGCTTGACTTTGAGAGGATCGCCAGGAGAGAACCAGATACTAGTGATCTGGATCTCTCAAGAGAGCATCCCGTCAATTACCGTAATTTGGCCGCACAGTCTTAAGGACCTCGCTAGGCTACGAGCCGCTTGCTCAGCCATTGTCTCTTAACCTTAGATATCCCAGCTAGACTTTGCTCGACCAGCAGATACAGTATAGTATTGAAGCTTCTCCTTATGTATATTATTGTTTAAGCACTATTGATTTCATGCGTGGCACGCTTAGCTACTTCAGAGATTAGTGGCCCACGAGCACAATCTTAGTAGGCTATTGCCAGTGCATTGTCGGAGTACTTCTTCTTAATGTTTGCCATATCCTATTGCTTATTCTTATAATTCTTCTTATGTCAATTTAAAGCCTTTAATTACCAGTGAATTATTCATTAAATTGCTGTTCAAAATCCGATACTTACTTCTTATGAGTATTCGAGAAGCATCTAACTTATCAGAAGATTCCTTGCTTGATGCTCGAGGACTATTGTTTAACGTAACGTAATAGTGCCGATCCGAAGTAGAGGGTGGAGGACTTCTTAAGTTCTTAGTTCAAGGGTGGATTACTTCGGCTTCGGCCAACACTATTCTTTAGTGTTGTAGTACTTTCTTCTTTGTTTGATTGTTGACCAGACTAGATAACTCCCGTCTAGTTATTAGTCTGTTGTGTGAAACGCTAGTACCGAGTTCTTGTATACCCCGTTATAGCAGATAGAACTCTGGAGTGTAGTGGCGTTTTTTGTTCGGCTGGCAGTACTCTGGGGTTGGGATCGTGTGTTTCCGTTGTGGCAGCGAGCCATACTCGAGTCCTGTGTAAGAGCCCTAGTGTACCCGAGTGCCCGGTCGTAACAATGTACACACATGCACACACACACACCTTGACTCACGCGGGCATCTGATGTATGCACACAATCACATAAGCACACACACACTCTCTCGCTCTCTCTTTATATACTTATTTGTTGTGTCTATGGATATATTTGTGTAACTACATCACATACAAACCCATTAGCATACATACTGGTACACATTTTGCATATACCTGTATAATTAGGCCTACATATCATGAAACACAATTATTGTTATGCCAGGAAATATACTAGACTGGTCGTAGGTTCTAACTGAACTGGGTAGGATAGTAAATAAAATACGAGAGAAAACACAAGACTCGGGAGACAGCAGCGACCAGAGCAAGAAAGAAAGAAAACAGAAAGACCAACAAGAACGGGAAGACGCCAGTAGGAAAGAAGGAAGGAGACAAAGACAGAAAATGGGAGATCCAGAAGAACGAGAAGCAACACCAGAGTCCCAAGAAATCAGGACCAATGCCATCAGGGAAGGAAGTCGTCTCACCACCCAAGGAAAGGCGACACAAACATCACAAATCCAAGAAGCACCATAAATTAGCCAAGAGATGCTGCAGCCCAGACGAGCCCCGGAGACGAAGCGAGCCATACAATACACCGGCCCGGACGCCCGCCAAATTAAAAGGAGAGTGCTCGGACCCTTCTTGCTCTCAGCGCTGCCACCCAGGCTGTGCCCGCGCTGTGGGGGCCGACCTGAGCCCTTTAACCCTTGTCTATCGGGGCCCGACTTAAGTCCGTATCTAAAACCTGGAATATGTGGCGGGGCCCGACTTAAGTCTGTGTGCAATTTTGGTGCAATATTGGCTCTGAGACAGAGACGAGCGACGGGAGGAGCCTGGGTTACCTCATGACCGCTCGCCACGGCCACCGTGGACCAACTGAGATGTACTCCACTTACATCCACCCTCACTCCCTCGCTACATACGTAATTATATAAAGAAATTACCGTATTTTAGAGATTTTGCCCTTCGGTTGCACGATCGTTGCAAGACAACCAGTGATCGTAGAAGGATGGTTCGGGTGTCATTGGAAAGCTCAATTTACGCCCTTTCAGAGATACATACTTGTATTATGCTCTGGCTCTTGTTTATGCATGAAAAAGAGCACGGAAACAACCCCATTTATGGTAAAAAAAAAAACGCTGGGCGGCACGGTAAAATATACTCCACCACCCGCTCTTAAGGTGTTAAGATTGACACCTTAACTGCCCCTCTTGCCCCTCTTACTCGCAGATACCTCGCCTTGGACTATGTTGCTGAATGCTGAGTGCTAGGCGAAACTAGCAGAGGGCAGACAGGGTGGAGTCGGGAGTAGCTGCCGACGTAGAGGAAGGAGGTGGTATACACTAAAATAACACACTAATGCTTGCATTCGTCGAAACTAAATGGTAGGAGCAGCTGCTAGTTGGATTGAACCCCCCCCCCCAAAAAAAAAAAGTACGATAAATATGTTGATATTTTCAACTCTCCATATGCGATATCAGGTACCAATTATCGGGAGAAAATGGACTAGGTGAGTGCTTTTTTTGCCACTATTCTATATTATATATTTAAAGTTTGTTCCTAGTTTATGCACATTGAGGATTCATGTAGGCAGTTCGATGAGTCAGAAAGAGCCATGATTTTGTGCTAGAGTGTACAATACCCTGCACAAGTAAATTTATTCTTCACTTCTGCATGGTAAAATAATGACAGTGAACATTGAATGAGGGAAAACACTAACTAGGTCATGGTTTTAATGGGACTATTTCAAAATATTTCATCAGTGTGTCAGAATTGTTCAATACAATAAGTATCACTGAAGGCGATTGTACTTTCACCTCGGGTAATTTTGTGAACAAATTGTTTCACCTACTGTACGATGTTTCGCAAGTTTCACCACAAGACATCTTACCACCCACATGTTGTTTTCACCCATAAACTAATAAGCGCGTTCACAGAAGCCCCATATGATTTTTCTTTTTCTTTTTGTCTGATATATTTGACTGACGGCTTGATATGGGCTGCAGTGACCATTCAAAATCTTGCCAATGTCCTATAAATTCCTTACTGTTCTACCTGCTGATCTTGGATGGCCTCGTTGAGCAAATATAAGCTTTTCATGGGTTCGATATGCATTTCATTACACGAGTCGAACACAAAGTCCACATCTGTAGCTCGTCAATATACCCATATGGACTTAGTTATATACTGAATATATATATATATATATATATATATATATATATATATATATACATATATATCTGTATGTATGTATGTGTGTGTGTGTGTGTGTATTGTGTGTATACATAATACTGACTGACATGTCACTGTAATGCGTGTACTGTTACTGTCACCCCCCCCCCCCCCCCCACCCCACACACACACACACACTATACAGGTTACACTGTATCAGCCATAATGATGATGAACAGTAATGATTGTAGTGTGATTGGTATGGTGGAGTGATGTCAGCATTTCACCCCCCCCCCCCCCAACCTTCCCCACAACACACATATACAGTACTTTCCTCCCCTGCACAGTGCACACCCCACGCTCTAAAAAACATTGCTCAATTTTCTTTCAAGTATATATTTTTTTTTTTTTTTTTTTTAAATAGGACTTCACAGGCTATCAACCCTATTGGATTATTAAGCCAGCAAACTGTAAGTCAAGAATGTCGTCAGGACTGGAGCCTCTCTTGCGAGAACTCCAGTCCCTTGTCAAATATACGTTCAATTCAGTGACTTATTATAAAGTTTGAATATCGTGAAAACGGATAAAGGACAAGAATTGCTCACAAGGTGATACAAGCATAAAACTTTCCACAATAGTTCACAAAGACCTATTTTACAATTTCAGGGCAGGAGCCACCGAGATTTCAGTGTTGCATAGCAACGGTTGCTAGGCAAATAATTTTCAGCAACAATGCAGTTTCTGGAAAACTGTGAGGTGCTATGGTTTTTTCTCAACTCCTTGTTCTAAAAAACATGTAGCATTGCATTTGGAGATCATATACAAGAATTATGTGGCATAAAATCCAATTTAGGGTAAGTCAGGCTATAAAAATGCCACTCCTAAAGCTTCAGACACTGTTGTCACAGTATTGCATTTGCAGTAGGCTGTGCATTTTAGATGCGCATCAACACATTTTCAGTCTGTGCATCCTCCTCGGCAAGAACACTTCAGTAGTTCTGGGCAGGTTGCACTGGCTTCGGGCAAGTTAGACCACAGAGGCCTCCACTTTTCTGGGCAAGTCCATCCCCACTCACTTGGAGAGGGCAACTGTCGTTCTGGCACCGTGGTGCAGCCCCAGTGGTGCCCACCTTGTAGTACTGCCCTCTTCATGTGTTGCTGTAGAGCAGCCTTGGTTGGAGGTAGACATGATATCTGACGTCCTTTGTGGATGAACAGATTCTCTCTGACTTCATTGATGGAACGAGAAGTTGCTGTCCTGTCAGAGAGTCGAATGGTGAAGTACTCCAGAGAAGCCACAGTCGCTTCACCAATTTGTTCAGCTGCATTGTGCAGCTCATAGAATGTCGCAGTAAATTCATCATGTGCCTCCCACACTTTCCATGCAGTCTTCTTTCCCACCTGGACCAGATGGGACACGGTATCACAACCTGTATAAGCATGGAACACAGGCAGTGCCAAGGATCTTTCTGTGCCAAGTGAAGCACATATTTCATGAGCTGGGATGTACCTAAAGTCCTTTCCACAACCAAAGGCAATCCAGAGTTCTATCTGCTGTCTCTGAGCCAGCTGCTGTACGACTGCCACTGCCAATACTACCACGTCAGTTTCCACAGTTCGAACAAGGATCTTGTGGAAGCCCTGCATAACAGCATCACTGACATTCACCATGATCCTCGAGTCTGCCTCCTCATGGTTGCAGGGAGCAATGTTGCTGGTGTCTCGTGTAGGTAAGCATAGCACATTGGCACCATCAGTAACAATGAGAGTCTGGTCTCCTGATGCATTTTCCAGCAGTTCCTTGTTCAGGAATGTAAACAGGTCTGTCTTGTTGTTGGCCAAGCGAAGGAACTGCTGCCAGTTCTTTGGTGTTGGGCTAGACGCCCCAACTCGTCTGCGCTGAATAGGACCAGTGACACGTTGTTCTCTTGTCTGTGACTTGAGGCTGTTATCGAAGTACTGGTCCCAGACAACATCCACTCTCAGAGCCTGACTTTGAGCATTGTTTATGTATGGAAGAAAGACCTTGGCAGCATAGTCTCCAAATGTCTTGCAGCCCTCAGGTCTAAGAAAGTGAACAAGTGCCGCACCATCCATGATTCGCACTTCAGTCTCTGGTGTCACATCATTTGATGACCCTACTTTCTTTTCAAGACATTCTATTAGATCAGACTTCTTCCCTGGACGTAGCTGCCCATAGGCAGACAGAGATGGAGGAAATGGGAGGTTTTCATGATTGAAGAAATTGTTCAAGTCACCTTTCCTTGTCTGACATGCAACATACAGACTTGCAAACAGCGAAGATTCACTTTGGAGTAGACTGACTTTGTCCCCTGATTTGTTTGATCGTTTGCCTTGGACATTGAACAGTACCATCTTCTATCTATCTATCTATTGCCTGACGCCGTGATCCCCGAAGGGGTGGCCACGAACGAACCGCCCCCATGCACCTCTGTCCCCAGTCAGTTGACGCCCCTCCCCCCAACCAGCACCGCCTTCATTCATGTAGTTCCTCACTCCATCCTTCCACCTCATATTCGGTCTACCTCTCCCCCTCTGTCCCTCCACCTCGCTCTCGTACACCCTCTTAGTCATTCTCTCGCTTTCCATACGTTCCATATGGCCGAACCATCTCAAGTTGTTCCTTTTCACACTTTCCAGCACATCTACCTCCACACCACACCTCCTTCTTACTTCCTCATTAGTCTGTCTATCCCTCCATGTAATTCCGCACGCACTCCTTAAGTAATTCATTTCCACTGCTCTCACTCTTGGTCTGAGTCTCTCAACCAACGTCCATGCTTCGCTTCCGTAAGTCAGTGTCGGGATTACCACACTGTCATGCAAGGACTTCTTCACTTCCATACTGACCACCCTATTTCTTGTTACTGCTTTTAGCGTTCCTACAACCCTCTTCCCCTGTTGTACCCTCTCCCGCACCTCTTCATCCATAGTCCCATCTTTACTCAACACACTGCCCAGATACTTAAAAGAGTTGACAGTACCATCTTGTTCCTGGTAATTGTTGCTGTGATTGGCTTAGTATTTGTTCTGAGCCGCTCTTCCACAAATGTTGCATACTGCTCCTGACCCTTTGATGCGAGAGTGGTTAGACACTCGACTGACTGCTCATCCATGATGTCCTTTGTATGGAGTCTGAGAAGGTCCTGCCCTTCCTCCTCAAATGGGCTCCCCATGTCCTCCATTACACTAACTACCGCCTGAACCTGTCCAGCAAACAACTTCTGGGTTGACCGGGTTTGTTCATGATGGTTTCTTTGCCCAGAACTTTGTTGTTTCCCTACCATGGTCGCTTCAAACTCAGAAATTACTCTGACAAGTTCTGGTCCTGCCACTGCCCATCTCAAGAGGGAGTTTGCATCCTGGGTAAGCCCGATGATTCCGCCTTCATCCTTCATTACTCCATTGTTTTGTTCATGGCAGTGATCGACAGCAATGAGGGAGAATTTTCTCTGGGATTTTGCCACAACAAACTTGCCTTGCTGAAATTCTTTGGCAACATCTGGATGAGTGTGAGATAGACTGCTCATGTCACGCACATGTACGGACATCCAACGTGCGTAGTGGGTGTGGTTGAGACTGAAGAACCAAGGTGTCAATTTCTTCAATATATCCACATACAAATCAAAGTCACCAGTACGTAGTGATCGCACAAATGTGAACAAGAGAAGTTCCAGCTCTAGACTCGTATGCCAGTACATGAACTGAGGACTTTCAGCTTTTCGCCGTTCACACCATGTGCTGAAAGTGTCTGTGGATTCTTCGGAATTGTTTGCAACATATCCATCATAAGCCTTCTTGAGAAGGATGTACAATGCACATGCAGTGACTTGGTGAGCATGACGGGTTCGAGTCACATGTGATGCCTTCAGGAAGGACTCAGCAATGCCTGGTGTGGCAACATCAGCTTCCTGGAGAACTTCCACCCAACCACTTCCATCAAGCCAATGACCCAAAGCTTTCAAGCCTGTCATTTTAGTGTGTAGACCCCCCATAAGCATTACAAACTTGTCCTCACCATACAGTTCTGACATATTCCATTGCAGCTTCTTCAGTGTGTAGACCCCCCATAAGCATTACAAACTTGTCCTCACCATACAGTTCGGACATATTCCATTGCAGCTTCTTCAGTGTGTAGACCCCCCATAAGCATTACAAACTTGTCCTCACCATACAGTTCGGACATATTCCATTGCAGCTTCTTCAGTGTGTAGACCCCCCATAAGCATTACAAACTTGTCCTCACCATACAGTTCGGACATATTCCATTGCAGCTTCTTCAGTGTGTAGACCCCCCATAAGCATTACAAACTTGTCCTCACCATACAGTTCGGACATATTCCATTGCAGCTTCTTCAGTGTGTAGACCCCCCATAAGCATTACAAACTTGTCCTCACCATACAGTTCGGACATATTCCATTGCAGCTTCTTCAGTGTGTAGACCCCCCATAAGCATTACAAACTTGTCCTCACCATACAGTTCGGACATATTCCATTGCAGCTTCTTCAGTGTGTAGACCCCCCATAAGCATTACAAACTTGTCCTCACCATACAGTTCGGACATATTCCATTGCAGCTTCTTCAGTGTGTAGACCCCCCATAAGCATTACAAACTTGTCCTCACCATACAGTTCGGACATATTCCATTGCAGCTTCTTCAGTGTGTAGACCCCCCATAAGCATTACAAACTTTTCCTCACCATACAGTTCTGACATATTCCATTGCAGCTTCTTCAGTGTGTAGACCCCCCATAAGCATTACAAACTTGTCCTCACCATACAGTTCGGACATATTCCATTGCAGCTTCTTCAGTGTGTAGACCCCCCATAAGCATTACAAACTTGTCCTCACCATACAGTTCGGACATATTCCATTGCAGCTTCTTCAGTGTGTAGACCCCCCATAAGCATTACAAACTTGTCCTCACCATACAGTTCGGACATATTCCATTGCAGCTTCTTCAGTGTGTAGACCCCCCATAAGCATTACAAACTTGTCCTCACCATACAGTTCTGACATATTCCATTGCAGCTTCTTCAGTGTGTAGACCCCCCATAAGCATTACAAACTTGTCCTCACCATACAGTTCTGACATATTCCATTGCAGCTTCTTCAGTGTGTAGACCCCCCATAAGCATTACAAACTTGTCCTCACCATACAGTTCTGACATATTCCATTGCAGCTTCTTCAGTGTGTAGACCCCCCATAAGCATTACAAACTTGTCCTCACCATACAGTTCTGACATATTCCATTGCAGCTTCTTCAGTGTGTAGACCCCCCATAAGCATTACAAACTTGTCCTCACCATACAGTTCTGACATATTCCATTGCAGCTTCTTCAGTGTGTAGACCCCCCATAAGCATTACAAACTTGTCCTCACCATACAGTTCTGACATATTCCATTGCAGCTTCTTCAGTGTGTAGACCCCCCATAAGCATTACAAACTTGTCCTCACCATACAGTTCTGACATATTCCATTGCAGCTTCTTCAGTGTGTAGACCCCCCATAAGCATTACAAACTTGTCCTCACCATACAGTTCTGACATATTCCATTGCAGCTTCTTCAGTGTGTAGACCCCCCATAAGCATTACAAACTTGTCCTCACCATACAGTTCTGACATATTCCATTGCAGCTTCTTCAGTGTGTAGACCCCCCATAAGCATTACAAACTTGTCCTCACCATACAGTTCTGACATATTCCATTGCAGCTTCTTCAGTGTGTAGACCCCCCATAAGCATTACAAACTTGTCCTCACCATACAGTTCGGACATATTCCATTGCAGCTTCTTCAGTGTGTAGACCCCCCATAAGCATTACAAACTTGTCCTCACCATACAGTTCTGACATATTCCATTGCAGCTTCTTCAGTGTGTAGACCCCCCATAAGCATTACAAACTTGTCCTCACCATACAGTTCTGACATATTCCATTGCAGCTTCTTCAGTGTGTAGACCCCCCATAAGCATTACAAACTTGTCCTCACCATACAGTTCTGACATATTCCATTGCAGCTTCTTCAGTGTGTAGACCCCCCATAAGCATTACAAACTTGTCCTCACCATACAGTTCTGACATATTCCATTGCAGCTTCTTCAGTGTGTAGACCCCCCATAAGCATTACAAACTTGTCCTCACCATACAGTTCTGACATATTCCATTGCAGCTTCTTCAGTGTGTAGACCCCCCATAAGCATTACAAACTTGTCCTCACCATACAGTTCTGACATATTCCATTGCAGCTTCTTCAGTGTGTAGACCCCCCATAAGCATTACAAACTTGTCCTCACCATACAGTTCTGACATATTCCATTGCAGCTTCTTCAGTGTGTAGACCCCCCATAAGCATTACAAACTTGTCCTCACCATACAGTTCTGACATATTCCATTGCAGCTTCTTCAGTGTGTAGACCCCCCATAAGCATTACAAACTTGTCCTCACCATACAGTTCTGACATATTCCATTGCAGCTTCTTCAGTGTGTAGACCCCCCATAAGCATTACAAACTTGTCCTCACCATACAGTTCTGACATATTCCATTGCAGCTTCTTCAGTGTGTAGACCCCCCATAAGCATTACAAACTTGTCCTCACCATACAGTTCTGACATATTCCATTGCAGCTTCTTCAGTGTGTAGACCCCCCATAAGCATTACAAACTTGTCCTCACCATACAGTTCTGACATATTCCATTGCAGCTTCTTCAGTGTGTAGACCCCCCATAAGCATTACAAACTTGTCCTCACCATACAGTTCTGACATATTCCATTGCAGCTTCTTCAGTGTGTAGACCCCCCATAAGCATTACAAACTTGTCCTCACCATACAGTTCTGACATATTCCATTGCAGCTTCTTCAGTGTGTAGACCCCCCATAAGCATTACAAACTTGTCCTCACCATACAGTTCTGACATATTCCATTGCAGCTTCTTCAGTGTGTAGACCCCCCATAAGCATTACAAACTTGTCCTCACCATACAGTTCTGACATATTCCATTGCAGCTTCTTCAGTGTGTAGACCCCCCATAAGCATTACAAACTTGTCCTCACCATACAGTTCTGACATATTCCATTGCAGCTTCTTCAGTGTGTAGACCCCCCATAAGCATTACAAACTTGTCCTCACCATACAGTTCTGACATATTCCATTGCAGCTTCTTCAGTGTGTAGACCCCCCATAAGCATTACAAACTTGTCCTCACCATACAGTTCTGACATATTCCATTGCAGCTTCTTCAGTGTGTAGACCCCCCATAAGCATTACAAACTTGTCCTCACCATACAGTTCTGACATATTCCATTGCAGCTTCTTCAGTGTGTAGACCCCCCATAAGCATTACAAACTTGTCCTCACCATACAGTTCTGACATATTCCATTGCAGCTTCTTCAGTGTGTAGACCCCCCATAAGCATTACAAACTTGTCCTCACCATACAGTTCTGACATATTCCATTGCAGCTTCTTCAGTGTGTAGACCCCCCATAAGCATTACAAACTTGTCCTCACCATACAGTTCTGACATATTCCATTGCAGCTTCTTCAGTGTGTAGACCCCCCATAAGCATTACAAACTTGTCCTCACCATACAGTTCTGACATATTCCATTGCAGCTTCTTCAGTGTGTAGACCCCCCATAAGCATTACAAACTTGTCCTCACCATACAGTTCTGACATATTCCATTGCAGCTTCTTCAGTGTGTAGACCCCCCATAAGCATTACAAACTTGTCCTCACCATACAGTTCTGACATATTCCATTGCAGCTTCTTCAGTGTGTAGACCCCCCATAAGCATTACAAACTTGTCCTCACCATACAGTTCTGACATATTCCATTGCAGCTTCTTCAGTGTGTAGACCCCCCATAAGCATTACAAACTTGTCCTCACCATACAGTTCTGACATATTCCATTGCAGCTTCTTCAGTGTGTAGACCCCCCATAAGCATTACAAACTTGTCCTCACCATACAGTTCTGACATATTCCATTGCAGCTTCTTCAGTGTGTAGACCCCCCATAAGCATTACAAACTTGTCCTCACCATACAGTTCTGACATATTCCATTGCAGCTTCTTCAGTGTGTAGACCCCCCATAAGCATTACAAACTTGTCCTCACCATACAGTTCTGACATATTCCATTGCAGCTTCTTCAGTGTGTAGACCCCCCATAAGCATTACAAACTTGTCCTCACCATACAGTTCTGACATATTCCATTGCAGCTTCTTCAGTGTGTAGACCCCCCATAAGCATTACAAACTTGTCCTCACCATACAGTTCTGACATATTCCATTGCAGCTTCTTCAGTGTGTAGACCCCCCATAAGCATTACAAACTTGTCCTCACCATACAGTTCTGACATATTCCATTGCAGCTTCTTCAGTGTGTAGACCCCCCATAAGCATTACAAACTTGTCCTCACCATACAGTTCTGACATATTCCATTGCAGCTTCTTCAGTGTGTAGACCCCCCATAAGCATTACAAACTTGTCCTCACCATACAGTTCTGACATATTCCATTGCAGCTTCTTCAGTGTGTAGACCCCCCATAAGCATTACAAACTTGTCCTCACCATACAGTTCTGACATATTCCATTGCAGCTTCTTCAGTGTGTAGACCCCCCATAAGCATTACAAACTTGTCCTCACCATACAGTTCTGACATATTCCATTGCAGCTTCTTCAGTGTGTAGACCCCCCATAAGCATTACAAACTTGTCCTCACCATACAGTTCTGACATATTCCATTGCAGCTTCTTCAGTGTGTAGACCCCCCATAAGCATTACAAACTTGTCCTCACCATACAGTTCTGACATATTCCATTGCAGCTTCTTCAGTGTGTAGACCCCCCATAAGCATTACAAACTTGTCCTCACCATACAGTTCTGACATATTCCATTGCAGCTTCTTCAGTGTGTAGACCCCCCATAAGCATTACAAACTTGTCCTCACCATACAGTTCTGACATATTCCATTGCAGCTTCTTCAGTGTGTAGACCCCCCATAAGCATTACAAACTTGTCCTCACCATACAGTTCTGACATATTCCATTGCAGCTTCTTCAGTGTGTAGACCCCCCATAAGCATTACAAACTTGTCCTCACCATACAGTTCTGACATATTCCATTGCAGCTTCTTCAGTGTGTAGACCCCCCATAAGCATTACAAACTTGTCCTCACCATACAGTTCTGACATATTCCATTGCAGCTTCTTCAGTGTGTAGACCCCCCATAAGCATTACAAACTTGTCCTCACCATACAGTTCTGACATATTCCATTGCAGCTTCTTCAGTGTGTAGACCCCCCATAAGCATTACAAACTTGTCCTCACCATACAGTTCTGACATATTCCATTGCAGCTTCTTCAGTGTGTAGACCCCCCATAAGCATTACAAACTTGTCCTCACCATACAGTTCTGACATATTCCATTGCAGCTTCTTCAGTGTGTAGACCCCCCATAAGCATTACAAACTTGTCCTCACCATACAGTTCTGACATATTCCATTGCAGCTTCTTCAGTGTGTAGACCCCCCATAAGCATTACAAACTTGTCCTCACCATACAGTTCTGACATATTCCATTGCAGCTTCTTCAGTGTGTAGACCCCCCATAAGCATTACAAACTTGTCCTCACCATACAGTTCTGACATATTCCATTGCAGCTTCTTCAGTGTGTAGACCCCCCATAAGCATTACAAACTTGTCCTCACCATACAGTTCTGACATATTCCATTGCAGCTTCTTCAGTGTGTAGACCCCCCATAAGCATTACAAACTTGTCCTCACCATACAGTTCTGACATATTCCATTGCAGCTTCTTCAGTGTGTAGACCCCCCATAAGCATTACAAACTTGTCCTCACCATACAGTTCTGACATATTCCATTGCAGCTTCTTCAGTGTGTAGACCCCCCATAAGCATTACAAACTTGTCCTCACCATACAGTTCTGACATATTCCATTGCAGCTTCTTCAGTGTGTAGACCCCCCATAAGCATTACAAACTTGTCCTCACCATACAGTTCTGACATATTCCATTGCAGCTTCTTCAGTGTGTAGACCCCCCATAAGCATTACAAACTTGTCCTCACCATACAGTTCTGACATATTCCATTGCAGCTTCTTCAGTGTGTAGACCCCCCATAAGCATTACAAACTTGTCCTCACCATACAGTTCTGACATATTCCATTGCAGCTTCTTCAGTGTGTAGACCCCCCATAAGCATTACAAACTTGTCCTCACCATACAGTTCTGACATATTCCATTGCAGCTTCTTCAGTGTGTAGACCCCCCATAAGCATTACAAACTTGTCCTCACCATACAGTTCTGACATATTCCATTGCAGCTTCTTCAGTGTGTAGACCCCCCATAAGCATTACAAACTTGTCCTCACCATACAGTTCTGACATATTCCATTGCAGCTTCTTCAGTGTGTAGACCCCCCATAAGCATTACAAACTTGTCCTCACCATACAGTTCTGACATATTCCATTGCAGCTTCTTCAGTGTGTAGACCCCCCATAAGCATTACAAACTTGTCCTCACCATACAGTTCTGACATATTCCATTGCAGCTTCTTCAGTGTGTAGACCCCCCATAAGCATTACAAACTTGTCCTCACCATACAGTTCTGACATATTCCATTGCAGCTTCTTCAGTGTGTAGACCCCCCATAAGCATTACAAACTTGTCCTCACCATACAGTTCTGACATATTCCATTGCAGCTTCTTCAGTGTGTAGACCCCCCATAAGCATTACAAACTTGTCCTCACCATACAGTTCTGACATATTCCATTGCAGCTTCTTCAGTGTGTAGACCCCCCATAAGCATTACAAACTTGTCCTCACCATACAGTTCTGACATATTCCATTGCAGCTTCTTCAGTGTAGTATACAGAGGATGGTCCCCACTAATCACTGGAGTCTTCAGTGTAGCATACAGAGGATGGTCCCCACTAATCACTGGAGTCTTCAGTGTAGCATACAGAGGATGGTCCCCACTAATCACTGGAGTCTTCAGTGTAGTATACAGAGGATGGTCCCCCCTAATCACTGGAGTCTTCAGTGTAGCATACAGAGGATGGTCCCCACTAATCACTGGAGTCTTCAGTGTAGCATACAGAGGATGGTCCCCACTAATCACTGGAGTCTTCAGTGTAGTATACAGAGGATGGTCCCCCCTAATCACTGGAGTCTGGCCAGGGTTGAGGTGATGAACTGCTGACTTCACCACTTCCATGCAATGCCGAAGCATAGATGGTGAGCTGGCTTCCTCAACAAAGAGAGGCATCATGGCATTCACAGATGGCAGAATGTCTGGGTCTGGCACTCTGCTGGCATGGTATGCTGCCCAAGACAAAGTCGCCTCTGCTGATATGTCATCTGCATGATGTTTCTCAACATGACTCAGCCAGTCATATTCCTTGTCCATGTCCTTGGTCAAAGGGGTGTTGGAAGAAGCCAGGTCTGCAGGGATGGGTGGGACAAAGACGTCATTTTTTGGCAACCGTGTTGGTTTCAGTTCAGTGTACGAAAGGGGCAAGTCGCTCATTTTCCTCAACCCCCTCTCTTGAGTTATTGAATTAGTGAATCCTTGGCCATTGTCTTCATCTTCACAGACATCTCGCGGAGTGAAATTCTGGAACAAGGACAAGCTGGTGCCATGGAATGAACTTGTATATGTCGCAGAGCTAGGGTTGTGGTCGATGTTGTCTGCAGCACTGGTGATGAAATGCCCTTTGCGAAGTTGAGGAGGACAGACTGTGCCAATCTGATGGTAATAGTCACAGACGTTATTACCCAATGATGTGATCAAGTCCATTGTGCGGTTGTATGATGCCGACATACCAAGAGTATATAGACTCTCAATCAACTTTCTATCTCTGGTTAGTGCATGAGCCTTAAGACCTACATAGACGGGTAGTGGCGTTTCACGATCTTTGCTGTGATATACTTGTGGATTTCTCACAGAATCCCTGCGTCTCTTGATGCTGTTGTACACCAACAGCTGAGCAATGGATAGTATTGGTTGGCTGATAGTTGTGTTGGATGTTTGATCTGTGATGTTTGAACCATTGATAAGCATGCTGACCAGTGACAAAAGGGACCGTGGAACAGACTCCACTTGGCTGTTATGGCCAAACGATCCAGAGAATGTTATTTTGTGTGCGAAGATGTCCTGTCGGATCATTTCAGCAATTTGGGTCATCATGACACTCTGCTCGTCTCGATCAGTCTGGTATCCTTCTCGGAGAATAGAGCCAACATCTTCTTCACAAGCCATGAACACATCTCGTCCTTCTTTGTAAGCTTTCATCCTTGGGAGATGCATGAGAATGCGGTCTTTCAGATGCTTACTGCTTTCAGATGCTTACTGAACCCCATGCTGAGTTACACAGCAGTGATGTCACCAGTGTGCCCTGGTTGTGTGCTGACATTCACTCTATTATATAGATATATATGCTTTTATACATCTTTTGAACCATTTTAGGAGTGAATATAGGAAAATAAATAAAAGTACAAAGTCATAACACTTCATAGTAGTTCAGAAACTGCATCGTTGCTGCTGGTTGCTAAGGAAAATGCTTTGCCTAGCAACCGTTGCTATGCAATACAGAAATCTCGGTGGCTCCTGCTCTGAAATTGTAAAGTATTTCCGGGAAGTTTCATGCTTGTATCACCTTGTGAGCAATTCTTGCACCCATTTCCTTGACTATACCTTAGATCGTGTTTGGGTGTGAGTGTGTGAGGAGGGAGTACTTGTATGGGCAAGGTTATGATATATTAAGATGTTTGCCCCAATAGTTTGTCGATTTTCAGATCTTTCGCCCCATTTACTTGTCAATATTAGGGCCTTCCGTACCATTTAGGTGTCGACTTTTTTCTGGCGAGCGATAGCAAGCCTGTAATTTAGGAGGAAGCAGCTTTCGGGCAATAATGTACTAATTTATCTCGAAGGGAAATCTTGGGGATGCGGTTTATTAAGTTTGATGAAGGCCTAAGGAGGAAACTAGAACAATAATAATACTGTAAAAAATAGATGCATAAATACGCAGATAAATAAACTGTACCCCCCCCCCCCCTTGACTGAGAGCCCAATGCTATGTTTGTCTTAGTGTTCCCAATAAAGGTACCATCACCGTCAACAGTCATATGTACGGAAGGGGTTAAGGGGGGATGGTTCACTTTTTTGGACGATTTTTGCATGTATTCATTATTGTTCTAAGTTTCCTCCCTAGACCTTCATCAAAAAACAAACACAAAAAACATTATATCCCCCTTCTAGATTAATTTGTACATTTTTCGGTAGAAAAATATCGCGGCCGAAGGCCGATTCTTTCAACATTACAGACTCACTATCGTTCGCCAAGGAAAAAAATTGACACCTAAATAGCACGAAAGGTCTAAATATTGACGAAGAAATGGGGCGAAAGGTCTTAAAATAGACTAAATAATGGGGCAAACCTCTTAACATCTGAAAACTAATGGGGCTAAACACCAGGGAAAAAGTGGTCCAGAAAACCGGCCCATCCCCCCTTAACCCTTTCTCTGCGGGGTGTTTTGGGCTATTTAGGTCATATTCAGGCACTCCTGAATGATAAATCAAGCATCTGCATTAAATGAACTGTATTCTGCCGAAAACTAGGCGAAAATAGCTTCAAAATGATACCAGAACGGGCCTCGTACGTGGCCTGGTTCACCCGCAGCGGTGCCAGTGAAACGCGGGAAACCCGCTATTTGTTAGCACTCGCTCGCTTGGCTACACTGTTGTGAGAGGCAGAGAGAGACCCGCGCGAGACACAGTCTACCTCAGTGAGCCGCTCGCTGCTCTGAGGGTCGGAGGTGGGCCCCTCACGCTCCGCCCACTGACACTCTATTTTTACTGTTTTTACAGGCTTTTAAAGCCTGGAGATTGCTGCAAATTGCCAGGACGTTCCAAAACGTCACCCGCAGCAAAAGGGTTAAGGAGAACTATTTACTATGCCTATACTGACTGACAGAGACGAGCGGGTAGACACAGGTATACAATAAAACCCCTCGTCACTTTAATTACACACTATACTGTAGTAGTTTATTCACTATTTGTCTACGGTAATACACAGGTAGTAAGCGGCTAGTCTTAACCTTAACCTTTATTATCCACTGCTTTATTTACTCTGACTACCTCCAAACGACTTTATTCAGCTTAGTAACGATTTTTCAGATGCAATACATTGTAAAATATCCAAGGTACACTCCTAATAATATTGTTGTTTTACGGTCATACCGTCATAGTACAGACAACACTGTTGCCAACATTATCATAGAGGCAGTTCCAAAGCTGAGTAAAATCGTATGATAGTAGAGAATGGCACCTGATGGAAATGGTTCACGCTTTCGGAATCATGACGCATTTCTTCATATTTTTGTGGTCATTAGTAGACGATTTTATTCAGCTTAGGAAGGACCTGACAGAGTGCCTAGCCTACATAGCCCACCTAGACTGAATACAAATGCAAGAATGCACCATCGTATATTAAATTATATCAAATTAATATTCCTTATGTGGCATCCAGTCCTTTCGCTAACAAATATTTTCCCAAAGACGTATTTTCGTCTAAACTTAGAAGTTAATTATGTCAGTTATGTAGGACAGGTTAGGATATTAATTTAATATAATTGTGGGCGAAGCGATTACTTGGGAAATGCTTGCTTGGCGAAGTTTTTGTAATAGCCATTTTGAGAAAGAGAATTACTTGCACAGGAGAATAATATTTCAAACAAGATTATATACTACAGGCTCGTTGTAGAATGACCAGCTTCCAACAACCAAAGTAAGTAGTATATTATAGGTTTGACTCCTGTAAGGAGATAAAGAAAACCTAATATTTAGTAGTGGCCCCGTAATCATTGACGAACATGCCTATTACATAAGGCATCCTCTTCAAACACTAATCCGCCGTAGTTTGAATCTACCGCGCAGAGCATTTAAAAACTGAGGAGCCTTCATCATGAGCGCACGCGACCTCACTCATGGCTTCAGTCATTATGAATTGGGTTCTCACTACGAAAAAACTTCGTAAAAAATAAAAACAAAAAGAAAATAAGAATAACTATCTAATAAGCTTTCCATCATATCGTGGATGTACTTGTGTGGATCTCTGACCAGACGCTGATTCAGGCGTCATTCCTCCTTCACTGACATATCAAGTAAACCAAGATCCTTAATACATCAACGAATGGGAAGGGGACGGTCGGGAGGGCCCCAGTCGTCAATGATTACGGGGCCACTACTAAATATTAGGTTTTCTTTATCTCCTTACAGGAGTCAAACCTATAATTTATTAGTGGCCCCTCCATCATTGACGAACATGCCTGATTTCTAAGACTGGAGGGGGACATTCGTAATCATATCATAACTCTAGAAAAGTAGATAATAAAAACAACCACATAGTATTCTTATTCTTGAAAATATATTTAATCTTTGGCATCGCCGAAAAAATACAAGAAAAAGGGGGTTCAGGCAGGTGCGTGCTTCAAAGAAGCCTGCCTGACAAAATAGGTAACCCTAAAGATTCTGAACACAGATCTATAGTTACAAAGGCACCCCACTCAACGAGTGGTGACAAAAAATAACAAGTTATAAGCTTATATGTGCACATCATAAACCCCAACATAATCGTGGAGATACATTGCAAAGGATCTCCACTGATTCTAAAATTAAATTGCTTTCGCATTTAACACTACTATAACAATCCTGTTGTTTTGTACTAACATTGTACTAGAACAATTTCCCTCTGAGAAATTTTATATATCACCTTAACCTTAAATTGTATCACAGCTCTCATACTCCGGAGGGGTCTAGGGTGTCCTATGTCAACTGACTGCACCCCCCCCCCCCCCTTTGTGAAAATAAACAAAAGTGACTGTAGGGCCACCTAGACCCTCTGCCTTAAAGCTATACATGGTAAGGAAGGTTTGTCTAGAGCAACTGACAAGTATCTAGACAAAAACGTATGATTAGACGCCCACAAATGAGTGGACGCGATATCTTCTACTGAAAAGTTTTTCAGGAAACGTAAAGAGGCTGCCCATTTGAGTAAATCGTGGGCCCTACCCACTACGCCGGGATTACTCTCTTTAATGACTTCGACCAGAAGAGAGGCTAATCGCCGTTTAAGTAAGCGTTTACCCGTACTTGCTACCCATAAAGCACCTTGGGGGTTTAGAGGAGCTACTCTTAAATATTTGGTTAGGGCTTGCACTGGACATAGATTATGATGCACCTTTCCCCTTTTCAATGCTGGCACCGTGAACTCTGAAAACACGTGTGCACTGTGCTCATTCTTGGCTACAAAACCTGGGGAAGGCGCAATGTAAATACATTCGTTAAGTCTACCAAACCTAAGGCAATTGGGTGTGTTGCTCATCGCCGCCAGCTCAGACACTCTGTTCCCGGTGGCCAAAGCCATAAGGAAAACCGCCTTTTTTAAGAGTAAAGCAAAGTCTGCAGTATTTTGGTACAGACGAGAGTGAAGTAAAGACAAAGCTTTGTCGAGAGACCAAGTAGGCATGAGCTGACGGGGAGGTGGGCGAAGTTTAAAACAAGCTCTCATAAAACCTGTTTCTTCCGCCATCGGTATGGAGAGACCTGTAAGGTCGAAAAAGGGCACTCTAATTGCAGTTAAGTGATTTTTTAATGTTACCACCGATAAATGTTTCTGTTCAAACAGATAATTCAAGTAATTGAAAATTAAAGCCACTGACGGCACATTCTGTTCCGTTCTGACAATCCAGGAAGTAAAGGCTTGCCAATGTGAGTGATACTGACGTTTCGTAGACTGAGTATATTGATTGATTAACTTATTAGTCACATCTCTACCGTATGGTGCCAGCCACTTGGCCTTCTGAATGTCCATAATGCAAAAGTCAGCGAGGTCGCTAGGTTGCCAATCGTGTCTAAGTGGAAATACCCGACCGGGAGCGATACCGGGTCCGGGCACCACGTTTTCAATTGCTGGTACCACAACTGCGCCGGCCACAGGGGCGCTATTAGCGAGACTAAGCCTCGATAATCTCGTAGTTTGTTCACTACGTGGCACATTAGTGACGCATCTGGCGGTGGAAACAGATAGATGGAGCTCCATCTGTTCCAGTCTGTCACTAGGGCGTCTGGCCCCCCTGCCGGCGTTATCGACCGGCGGGTGAGGTATAGAGGGAGTTTGTGAGTCTCCTCGGACGCAAAAAGATCCACTTGTGGATGGAAGTGCTCTGCAATCATTAGGTTGAAAATGGGTTGCTTGAGCTCCCATTCTACTATTGTGCTCTGTCTCCGGGACAGAGCGTCTGCCCAGACGTTCGCTACGCCTGGGAGATAAGATGCGTGAAGGTAAAATTCTAGTCTGTTGGCTAGAGTAAAAATCTCTTCCGACACGTTTAGCAACCCCCTGGACCTCGTTGATCCTTGCTTCTGAATACAGTGAACCGCATTCAGATTGTCCATTCTGAAGGCCACCGACTTGCCCCGTAATGTCGAGCCGTGAGCCTGAAGGAAATACAAGGGGACTAGTAATTCTTTGACATTGATGTGAGAGATTTCTAAGTGGGACCAAAGCCCCTGACCCTGGTGCCCCTGATTTGATTGAAATCCCCAACCTATTGTGCCTGACGCATCCGTGTCTATCCATACCGTTGGTGGAGGAGAAATCCATGACATTACTGAGTACAACGTTTCCCTCTTTGCCCAGACCGCTAGTAAGGTGTGGATTAATTTCGGGATGGGCCATAATTTTCCCGCCGGTAAGAGCGGGAAATATTTGTTGCCTTCCAATATTAGTCGTTTTACTTTCAACCGGCCCAACTTGACAGTTAGTTGAATCCAGTTGAGAGAGCCGACCAGAGATTCCCAGACTCTTCGCGTCGTAGTCAGACTGTGAAGAAACATGAACAGTTTCCTGCGAAACCTGTTGCGATTGTCCACACTCTGACTCAGAGTGAAAGCGGCTGTGTCCCAGACCAGCCCTATCCACTGAATTACTCGTGAGGGAACAAGGTTTGACTTTACCAGATTTACCTTGAAGCCTAGAGTTTTGACATGATTTAAAATTATATTGACATGTTTTATGCATAAATGTTGTGCCTCTGCCACCACCAGCCAGTCGTCCAGATACCACAACACTCTGATCCCCTGTTTTAACAATGGCATCAGGGCTTGCCGGACTAATTTCGTGAATAATCGAGGTGCTAGGTTCAAACCGAACGGCATCCTTTGAAAAACAAAATTTTGGTGCCTGATCCTTAAGGCCAAAAACCTTTGAAATCTTTTGTTGACCGATACGTGCCAATAGGCGTCTGTCAGGTCTAGTGAGCACATCCAACCTCCCGGCGGAAGTGTTAGCCTGATTTGGTGTACTGTTAACATTCTGAAAGATTCGTTGTGAATGTGAAGGTTCAGGTAAGACAGGTCTACGACTGGCCTCATCTGAACACTGTCCCTTTTGGGAACCAAATATAGTTTGGACGTGAATACAGGGTAATTTGGGGGGACCGGGATGATGACATTCTTGACAATCATTTCCTGGACCAGTGACTCCACCTCTACAGAAACAAAATTCGCCGTTGTCGGCTGACGTAAGCGAGGTCGCCGGAGCCACCGCCAAGTGATGCCTTTGCGAGCCACCATCCGTGCCCAAGTGTTTAATGGCCATGCCTGGTGACACGTTCGGAACGACCCAGTTAGCAGACAAGGGTTCGCCGGCTGTACTACCCTCGGGTCCACCGGCCTTAAAGTTGGCACCGGGAGTGAGAGAGACTTTAGTTTTTTGATGGTGGGGTTGGTGGTGTTGGACGCTTTGCCGGCTGGCTGGTGCTGGCTGATGACTGGCCCTGACCTGGCTTCTGCTGGCCGCGTCCTCTCTGACCTGAAAACCTGCCCTGTCTATGCCTGTACTGACCTTGGAGGGAGTGGGAAGATTTAGGCGGAAGAAAGGGTTTAGATCCCCCTGGCTGAGCTTTAGAAGTTGGCCTGGGTTTGGGAAAGGTAAATGTAGGTTTCTTAGAGGGGGTGGGACTGTGCTTAAAAGCCTGTGCCATATTGAACACCGTTCTCCACACTTCAGGGGACATTAGAGAGGGAGTAAGCACTGGTGACATGACCACCTGATTCGCAATGCGATCAGGTAGCTTGCGAACTAAAGACATTCTGAGATCTTGTCTTGCTCGTACCGCCTCAAGCAAGGCGGTGCGTATGTCACCCAAGGATTGGATTGACGACTGGAGGAGCAGTCGCCGGGACAATTCAACCGATCTTCTGGCATCCGCATCTGCGATTGCCTGAGTAGACCGCAGTAAAGACTTAGCCACCTGTTGAGACACTATGTATTGGGAGAACAGGCGAAAAGCTTTCCCCCTGAGCCTAAATTCTCTGTCTAGGTGAGTAGGGGTAGGGGTAGTGAAAGGGTCTTTCAGCTCACAAAGATTAATTTTAGGGGCAGCTAGGAAAGAAAACAAAGCTGACGGGACTCCGCCTGCAGACCCTACAGGCATAGAGAACCATGAATGAGTGTCTTGAGGGATCTGGTGGGAAGATTTCGAAGTAAATGTTGTTGCAAAGTTTTGAGCCTCTATTTCCCAATCCACCCAAGGTCCTGGACCCAACTGCCCCACCTTCAAAACTGGATTAGCTGCTTCGTCTGTGACGGTCTGTAAATCAAGTTCAGGAGTGAGAGCTGACAGAGTCTTAATATCGTTAAACCCATCCAGCTTAGACCAGTCTGAAAATAGCTTTGAAGCTGAGGCAGGGGGTAAAGCTGGCTTAGTAGCATACACAAAATAGTCTTGGTGATAATAACTAGGTATAGCCTTAATGTTTACATCTAGTACATTTCCCAAATTATCCAAGGCCCTTAATTTCTTTGATTTATTGCCTTGGATGACCCATTCACTCGGTACTGGGAGCTCCCCTGACAAGGTAGGCTGGGCCAGCTCTGGTTTAGTGGGGGTCAAAAGGACCCAAGACTCGTCTGGTCCATAAAGCAAGGGCATGGCTACCTTTCTAATAGGTGCTTTGTCTAGAGGGGGTGGATTAACATCCGTGATGACCCTGACATTGGAAGTTGTTAATGCCGCCGGAGCAGGCTTGGTAGCTACTGAAGTTGAGAGAGTGGGGGGGTTAGGGATCTTAGATAAGACAATCGAAGTCATCAGAGGCCGTACCGTAGAACTTGTCGTGGGAGCCCCCAAGTCGATCGTGGGGGCCTCCTGTTGTTGGCCAAAAAATCTAGATAACGCCTGAGTAAGCAGCCCATTAATTTCTTGCGCAGTCACAAATTGATTTGAAGATGAACTTGCGGGTGAAACATTAATATCCTGCTCGGCGTCTAAGCCTGAGCCCGACTCTTGCCCCTCCATTTCCGACATTATTGAAACTTCGTCTTTCTCTTCCTGGGAAGATCCCCCCGAAGCCGGGGTACTTTGCTGCCAAGACAAGTCAGGAATAGAAGATGGGATCGCCGCGTCCCTGTGAACATCAGCTACTGTGTGACTCATTTGAGTCGAACGTGGGCGGTCGGACCCTGGCTGAGCAAACCGCCAAACCCCGAGGCCTTGGTCTACACTCTCTTGAGAGTCGGACACGTTATCACGAGGTGAACCCCCCGAATTTTCTAATTCCAGGGTCAAAATATTTATGGGTAAATCCTTTTTAAGGCCAGGCACCACACTGGACCCCTGAGACTTAACACAAACTCTGTCTGGGGTAGAGGTCTGAAGAGAGGCACTAGGAACTGGTGAATGTAGGGAGGACTTTCTTTTATGCGAATCCTTTTTGGAGGATTTATGGCTACGGTGTGACCGTGAACTATACTTAGATTTCGAGGAATCCTCGCCGTGACCACTGGTGGAACTTTCTGTCCTACTCTTCTTACTCGCCGGTGAAGAGGCAAGACTAGATGACGGTCGTCTGAGAGGTGACCTGGACCGAGATCTCGCCCGAGAAGATGAGGCGGATGCCGGGGGTGTAGGCTCTCGTGGACGTTTGGGTGTAGCTGCAGAAGATACAGAACCCTGACCAGTCTCCGCCGGTGTACGACTCGTGACTCTAGAGGAACGTTTAGGGGGAGGGTGTTCGAATAATAATTTATCCCAAAGAGGGACGTTATCACATTGAAGTGATTTATGAGCAACAATGGTAGTGTAGGCTGACATCTGTTGCCTTACTTCTCGTAACGCTACTGCTGCGGTCTTATCATTATCGCAAAGGACTTTTATAGCTAATTGGGAGCAAAAAGAACAATTACGCATAACCCAGAGACCCCTTGAACGGTCTAGACATTTAACACACCTTATACAAAGGGTATGCGCAAAAATAGGGATACCAGCACAAGCAGGGGTAGTGCATAAAGCAAAGACTGGGGCCACGGTCGCCATGACAGAGACTGGTGTGGAAACTACCGCCGGGTCTGTATTGGTCCGCCGGAGCCCAGCTCTGGAAAAAAAGAAAATTTCCAGGAATTAATGCTCATAAGGTTAATCCAACATGTTCGCACACAAGTGTTAATAGCCCACCGGATAACGAGATGTGATGACACAACGAACACAGCTCGCTACGCGGCGGGGTTTCAGAATATCTAAACAAATCTTTTGAAGAAAGTGAAGAATACCCTCTGACATAATATCGGTCCAGCATGGCGATTATAGTCTTTCTGGTGGTGACTGTTTCAAGATTCAATAATGGAACAAAAACAACCTCCCATAAAGACGCCGGCCCTTGAAATATTTTTGTATAATAACACAGGGCAGGCTGACACGAGATCTGATTTCTAACGAATTGTCACAAAAAGATCGTCGTAAAATTGAAGGCGGCGATAACTAAATGTATCACTGAATTAAGTAGTTAAATCGAAAATGAATTTGAAAAATCCTTAGTTCCTCCAACTAGGAGCACCCGCCGGGTGTGAAAAAACGATTTTAACCCCAATTGAACCTTCAATTGCCGTAAAATAAAGGCGGCGATACATACAGTATTGCTTAAAATGGAATGGTTAATTTACTGAATGACTTAATTGTTTATCCCACCCTTCCAAGGTACACCCGCCGGGTGAGATGTCAAAACGTTAACCCCATAAGTTCCTGTCCCCACTTCTTTGTAAAAGATCGCCGGGGAGGAAAGCCCTTAACAACAGCTAGGTTTTTCATGTGGTTTTGTAAAAACCTGGTAGAAAAACTACATAACGTATGTTCGCAAGAACAAAGTTTTATAGATGGGAACAGCCAATCCGCCGGGAATCAAAGTGGGCCTGAAACCAGGTACCAACAGAGACGCAGTCCTGGAGAGCCACAGACACCTCATCGCCGGGGACACAAACCTGTGTTAAAAACCACGTGTGGCCTAACACGGCTCTCGGCCGGGTTTTATCATGGTGAAACCGAGAAAAAAACCCGCCGGAAGGACACCCACCCCGAACAGACACCATCTAAACGTACACTGTACACGAAGGAAGCCACGCACGACTAACCTAAGTTCACACAATAATCCGTGGAATTAGCCAATACACAACTAAACCAGGAAACAAACATAGTCCGAGGAATTAGCCAATACACAACTAAAACCCGGATACACATGACACAGTAGGGCATATTTATACATAATAAACAATAACACTTGTACATGTGGCAAAACTACGAGCGGCTGGCTAGGCCTAAGTAGACGGAATAGGAAAAGTTGAAATATACACAAAACACTGGGAATATCACAACAGGAACCACCGCCAACACACCACTGTAGAAAAAACTTCCGACAAAGGGAAGACTGACTCGGAACCCAGAAAAAACTTCACTAAGTGAAGAAAATAACACAGGGAACGTCAGAAGCAAAGCTTACCTCATCAGAAAGATAAAAGGCAGCAATAATTAACGCGTAATGAAAGCCGCCTGCACCACAAGCTAACTAAACTGTGAAAAAGTTCACATGTCCACAACAGGACCACGAGGGTACGTCCGAAATAGACGCCCCAAACACACGACTCCAAATACACTGCACTGCGGGCAACCAGCCCAGGACACTCCTGCTACGCATATCCTAACCTTACTCGATACATCCCGGAGTAAACAAATGAGAAAAAACTCACTAGGGACGCAACAAATGCGGAACCAGCGGAGCGTGGGGAGACACGTCCGGGCAGGCTGAGCGCAGAGCAGAGAAGGAGGAATGACGCCTGAATCAGCGTCTGGTCAGAGATCCACACAAGTACATCCACGATATGATGGAAAGCTTATTAGATAGTTATTCTTATTTTCTTTTTGTTTTTATTTTTTACGAAGTTTTTTCGTAGTGAGAACCCAATTCATAATGACTGAAGCCATGAGTGAGGTCGCGTGCGCTCATGATGAAGGCTCCTCAGTTTTTAAATGCTCTGCGCGGTAGATTCAAACTACGGCGGATTAGTGTTTGAAGAGGATGCCTTATGTAATAGGCATGTTCGTCAATGATGGAGGGGCCACTAATAAATAAGACAAATATAACTATAAATGTAGTAACTTCTAATGCGGCATTCATATCAAAATGAACACAAAATATATAACGAAACCACTATGAACGAAACATACAAAAATAATAAAAAAAAATATACTTAATTACAGCGACTTGTAATAACATAGATTCGCTTTCAGTCGATGAGAAGCAGAAAGCTAATTCACAAGAAATATTCTCATGCTAATTTTTCATAATAACAAAACAAAAATAATAATAATAATAATAATATCACTGTAAATGAGTTAACCCAGCACTATGATAAACAGAGAGGCTCTAACTAACAAATGTCACACAGTCTAGAAAGGAACCTATACTGAACTTACTGTATGCTTATAAAGGGCTTCAGTATAACAACTTTCAATAACTAGCCAGTGTCAACCTAAAATGATGAACAAGCAACTAATAATTAATATAATCAAACAGTTCTAATTATAATCATCAGCATACATAGAATATATGAATTGATGTCCATAAAGTGTAATGTGGTTACATAACCGTATATAAAGCATAACACGTTTGGCTCCTGTAATACATCATCAAAGAATCATGGCAAATATGGGTGTTATAACATATCATTTAAGGGGGGTCACCTGCTTTTTTTCTCTCCTTTTCTCTCTTTCTCTGGCTTTTATCCATTCGGCCCCATTCAGCCTACTGTTTTTAAGACGTTTATCCTCAACCAGGTTTAGATTTCTTCCTTGCGAGCGATAGCGAGCCAGCATTACATGGAGAAATCCAGCTTCGCCGGAGACTTTTTTTCTATCGAAAACTTTACGAATTTAGCCTGCTGTCAGAAACATTAAAAAAAATATGCTGGTGCCAGGAGCAAAATGAACACCTCGATGGGGGTAGAGGTCTTAAAACAGTAGGCTGAATAGGGCCGAATGGATACAACCCAAAACAAAATAGAAAAGGAGAGAAAAATAGCAGGTCACCCCCCTTAACCCTCCAACCCCGGCTAGGGCAGATCGTGACTGTACTCTGTGACCGGGGGTTTTGAGGAATTTTGGTCCATGTTGATTCACCTGTTACTCCTGAAATACATTACACAAAGTTATAAAAAAAAAAAAAAAAATGTTGCACAAACCTTCATGTGTAGAATGCCGTTGAGTAGAGGTCTCTAGCCCAAGTGATTGCATAATGGCGAGCGCGGGAAGTTGAGTGATTTTTATGCGGGAAAATCTTCCCGTGTTCGGATGCGTCGCCTTGGCCCAGGCCCCGGCTTGGCTAACCTACTGCGCACTTAGCCACTCGTCGCGCCAAACTTTTTACCTCCCGGAGGCGATTTTATTTATTGATAGTGATGTTATTATAGTTATTTGGAGTCCAATTATATAAAATATGTGTATTAGGCTATCATTGTCACTAATATTTCACATTTTCACTCGATACCGTAGTTTTTATGAGTAATTGAGGCTGGTTATTGTTATATTACGCACTGATTATTCGTTATCACAGGTGTTTATTATACTTTGGCCATCTAATATTAGTTCGTGTGTCACTTTCACTTTGGTAAATATGCTTGAGAGAGTGTCACTGTCACTGATAATGCTCATTTTCACTTGATACGGTACATTTTATTAGTAATTGAGGTAGGTTATTGTTATATTAGGCAGTGATTATTCGTTATCACAGGTCTTTATTATACTTTGGCCATCTAATATTACTTCGTGTGTCACTTTCACTTTGGTAAATATGCTTGAGAGAGTGTCACTGTCACTGATAATGCTCATTTTCACTTGATACGGTACATTTTATTAGTAATTGAGGTAGGTTATTGTTATATTAGGCACTGATTATTCGTTATCACAGGTGTTTATTATACTTTGGCCATCTAATATTATGTCATGTGTCACTTTCACTTAGTTATATGCTTTGTAAACGTTTTATATACAATTTATTGTGTCTTTTTTCACTTATTTATATATGTTTTCATAATACATGACTTTTTTATCACAATACATTGTTTTATTTCCACTTGTTGCCTATATACATACATATTGTCAGTCTTTGGTACTTTCACTATGATTATTAGTTAGTACTCCTGCTTGGTGTGGTATTCAGCAAAGCACGGTATAGCACATAGTGACACCTGGCACTCCACACACTGCATGGTGGTCTTTTTCTGCTTCCTCGGCCTCACCTGGCTGTTCCAGCAGACATGGCACCGCCTTCTGCTAATGGTGACTCCATCTCGTTCCAGAGGCAGGTAACCGAGCTTGTGCACATTTAGATACTGTGCACACTGCATGCGGTCCTGAACGGGGCGCCCAGGTTGTGCCACTGCCCTCTGTGGCGTAGCATACCTGTCCAGGAGCTCCACCAACACCTGTTTTTGGAACCTCCGCAGGCTACTGAACTTCCTGGGTGTGCGCGGATTCCGAAGCCTGTAGATGTTGTAGGCATTCAGCATTGACATGTCCACCATGTGCAGAAAGAACTTTTTGTACCATCTGCACGAGGTACGCAGACAGTCGATGAAGCCTATCTGCATGTCGGACTTGTCCACCAGCCTCATATTTATGTTGTAGTCCATTACAGCATCGGGCTTGGTCACCCTGACTTTGGTGCGGCGATCCACCTTGCCAGTCTCAACCATTTCCCCCTTGTGGACGGTGCTCAGGAGGTTGACCTTCCGCTGGTCGTGCCAGTGGATAGCCAGAATGGGTCCCGACTTCTTCTTGAAGACATCGCCTTTCTTGGTTTTAGGAGGGAAAGTTGGCATGCCCTTCCTTTTCGCTCTAACTGTGCCTACAGTCCCCGTCTTGCGCTGATGGAGGTACTTTGAGAGAGTGGGGGACGTGTAGTAGTTGTCCGTGTAGAGGACGTGATTCTTCTCGAAGTACCGGTTCATCATGGCTTGAACCACTGCTCCGCCAAAGCCAATGAGGGGGTCTATTTCCACGTCCCCTTCCTTCCCGCTGTAGACCAGGAAGTCCAGGACATAGCCAGTTTGGCAATCGCACAGCACAAAGAACTTTATACCAAAGCGATGTCTCTTTGAGGGGATGTACTGCCTGAAGCTCAGCTTTCCCCGGAACAGCACAAGAGACTCGTCAATACAGACGTTGCAGAAGGGCGTGAAGTATGACGTGAAACGTTCTCGCATCATCTCGTACAACGTCCTAATCTTCCACAGCTTGTCAGAGAGATGCATGTCGGTGTTGGTGACAAGATGGAGCGCTCCGAGGATGTCGAGGTACCGGTCCCGAGAGATGTATTTCCCGAAGGCAGGGGTGGATATCAGATCTTTGGTGATCCAATAGTCAGCCAACCTGTGCTTCTTTACATGAGGCATTAGCATGGTGATTGCCAGGAACACCATGAACTCGGGATGAGTCACTGGGGTCCACCGCTTCATGTGGCCCTTGGTCACCTTGCCAAAAAAGTTCACCTGGATTTGGTGGTGCTTGTTTGTCTCTTCTATGACAAACTCAGTAACCTCCTTATCAAAAAATGCCTCAAAAAGCTCATGTGGTGGAGCATTGGGGCCTGCGGGAAAACTTGGGGTAACTCCTGAAGCCTCCTGTACCTCATCAAAAGGGGTTACATCAGGGTCATTCACTTCATCAGCAGCCACATCCTGCCAGTTGAAAATATAAAATGGGTCCTGCTGGCGACGCTGACGAGGAGCTGCAGCTGGGGCAGCACGCCCACGAACTTTGGCGGCGCGCACCCTAGGGCGGCCAGGAGCGCGACGGCGCCCAGGCCCAGCCCGGCGGCCAGGGCGGCCAGGAGCACGACGGCCCTGGGCAAAGCGTCTGGGTTGAGGGTCGTCGATGTCCATAAAGTCATCGTCGTTGTCGTCAGAGCCGTCATCTTGCCCTGACGGTGGACCCAGGTAATCATGGCCAGAGTCATCTGTGAGGTGCCCTTCATCTTCAGACCCCCCCTCATAATCTCGCGGGGAACGAATGATGCGTGGGCGGCGTGTAGGTCGGCGAGGTGGGGAAGGAGTGGCAGGTGAGGCTCTGTCATCTTCATGCAGAGGTTCTGGGCTCCTTGGCCTACGACGAGTCGTAGACAGCACTGGTTCAGTGTCTGTAGGTGCAGGTATGGATGCGAGGTCAAATATATCGTCAGGAACCTCTGTTGTAGGCTGGAGAGGTGGGGTGGACCCTGGGGAAACTTGCGGGGGCGTATGGCTGGGACCGGCAGGGGTGGAAGCCGCGGGAGCCTCGAACAAAGAGCGCCTACTTGTAGCTCCTTTTTTCACATATTTTCTCCCTTTTCCCTTTTCTGTAGTAGTATGTCTCCTCTCGGGGGAAATAGGGGGTAAATAGGCCGAAAGTGGGGGGTCCTCAACCCTAGGCAGTGCTGGTGGTGGTGGGGAAGAATGGCGGGCGCCTGGGGCAACTTGGGTGGCGTGGGTAGATAAGGAAGACAATGGCGGGTCAACCTCACCCTCACGCTCAGCCTCACTGGCACCCTCACGCACTGCTCCCTCACCAAGTTTTAGGGCCTCTTTCCTGGCTGCCGCGGCCGCCTTTTCAAGAACTTGCTTCTTATAAAAACGTATCTTGAATGGGGATTTAGCTGACGAAGGGCTAGGTGTCGTGTCACTCAACCTAAACTTGGCAGTCGACCTAGTGCTGTCCCATTCGCTCACTCTCACTACACTCTCATCACCTTGCACAACTATATCACGTTCAGTACTATCATCACTTTCATCGTCATGCTCAAATCCAACAAATTGCGCGTCTCTTTCATGAATTTCGTCTAGATCGTCTAAATCTTCACTATAGTGAGACTGATAAGACTCGGAGCTATCACTGCCCAAGTCATCAACACTATTTTGTCCTTCACCACGTTCATAACTCCTCAAAGCTATTTCAATACCTCCGGGAGTCAACGCATCTTGTACGTGCCTTTGCGTTAGGGCGCGACGAACATGGGCAGGCGTCGAAGGGAGCATGGAATTGGACACAGGGGAATCACTTTTTGGGCTAGTATCCATGTTGGCGGCAGGGTAGAGACTGTTTTGGTGGCGTACATGGTGTCTGGTGGCGTCGCCTAGCGACCACGGAACGAAATGTTTACGCGCGCCATTCGAAAGCACATACGCAAGCAATGGTACAATGTTGTACCACCCGGGTTCCTCGGGTCAAAACATAATGGTACACACGTGTACCACCCGGGGTTGAAGGGTTAAGGGTCTTCCCGCAGTCTGCCGGGGGAACTCTTAAGAGTCTTCCCGCAGTTCCCGGGTTAAAGAGAGTAATCCCGGCGTAGTGGGTAGGGCCCACGATTTACGCAAATGGGCAGTATCTTTATGTTTTCTAAAGAATTTTTCTGTTGAAGACATAGCTACTACTCAACTATGGGTGCTCAAATAATACTTTTTTGACTAGATACCTGTCGGTAGCACTAGACAAACCATCAATGCCATGTATAGCGTTACGGCAAAGGGTCTAGATGGGTCTCTAAGTCACTAATTATTTAGGTTAAGAAAGAGGGGAGGGGGGGGGGGGGGTGCAGTCAGTGAAACATAAGACACCCTAGACCACGCCGGAAGATATTATGTACAAAGTATACGAGCTGTGATACAATGTATAAGTGTTGTGATTAAAATTTCTCTGTAGTAATGCCTACGGGAAATGTTGTTGAGGTACAGTAGTACAACAATGGTTTCGTTCAGTGGGATACACTGTTGAAGCAATTTAATTTTAAGAGTTCTCGGTAGTTGCAACTATGAGTAGCATTTTAGTAAGTACATCTGCGATAGTACAAGAATTTATTCTATTTTGTGTCTAATTTTAAGGAATATACACATTAGAATAATGGGGTTTATATGTGCACATGTACACATAAGTTTTATTTTCACCACTTACATTAAGTGAGGTGCCTTTAACTTTCAGATCTGTGAACAGATGCTCATAGTTACCTTTTTCCTCAAGCAGGCTTCTTTAAGCATGCCCCTGCTTGTACCCCTTTTTATATGTTGTATAAAGTTTATACATAAATATACAGTTTTACAAAGTAAGAATACTATGTGGTTGTTTGATTATCTGCCTATTCTATTTGCAATGGTTATGATATGATTACGAATGTCCCCCTCCAGTCTTAGATATCAGGCATAATCGTCAATGATGGAGGGGCCACTAATAAATTATAAGTTTGACTCCTGTAAGGAGATAAAGAAAACCTAATATTTAGTAGTGACCCCGTAATCATTGACGAACATGCCTATTACATAAGGCATCCTCTTCAAACACTAATCCGCCATAGTTTGAATCTACCGCGCAGAGCATTTAAAAAACTGAGGAGCCTTCATCATGAGCGAACGCGACCTCACTCATGGCTTCAGTCATTATGAATTGGGATCTCACTACGAAAAAACTTCGTAAAAAATAAAAAGAAAAAGAATATAAGAATAACTATCCAATAAGCTTTCCATCATATCGTGGATGTACTTGTGTGGATCTTTGACCAGATGCTGATTCAGGCGTCATTCTTCCTTCACTGACATATCAAGTAAACCAAAATCCTTAATACATCAACGAATGGGAAGGGGATGGTCGGGAGGGCCCCAGTCATCAATGATTACTGGGCCACAACTAAATATTAGGTTTTCTTTATCTCCTTACAGGAGTCAAACCTATAATTTATTAGTGGCCCCTCCATCATTGACGAACATGCCTGATTTCTAAGACTGGAGGGGGACATTCGTAATCATATCATAACTCTAGCAAAGCAGATAATCAAACAACCCCATAGTATTCTTACTTTGAAAAATATATTTAATTACGGCGCAGACCATATAAATACAAAAAAGGGGGTTCAAGGAGGTGCGTGCTTCAAAGAAGCCTGCTTGACAAAAAAGGGGTAACTCTGGAGATTCTGTGAACAGATCTGTAGTTACCAAGGCACCCCACTCAACGAGTGGTGACAAAAATAACAAGTTATAAGTTTACATGTGCACATAATAAACCCCATAATATTCGTGAAAAATAATTTGCAAAAAATCTCCACTGTTTAATACTAAATTGCTTTCACAGCTAAAACTACTATAACAACTCCATTGTTTTGTACTAACATTGTACTAGCACAATTTCTCGCAGAGAAATGTTCATATCACATTAACCCTAAATTGTATCACAGCTCTTATACTCCGGCGGGGTCTAGGGTGTCCTATGTTACACTGACTGCACACCCCCCCCCCCCCCCTTTTCCTTGAAAGTAAACAAAAGTGACAGTAGGGCCACCTAGACCCTCTGCCTTAAAGCTATACATAGTAAGGAAGGTTTGTCCAGAGCAACTGACAAGTATCTAGTCAAAAACGTATGATTAGACGCCCACAACTGTGTGGACGCAATATCTTCTACTGAAAAATTCTTCAGGAAACGTAAAGAGGCTGCCCATTTGCGTAAATCGTGGGCCCTACCCACAACGCCGGGATTACTCTCTTTAATGACTTCGACCAGAAGAGAAGCTAATCTCCGTTTCAGTAAGCGTTTACCCGTACTCGCTACCCATAAAGCACCTTGGGGGTTGAGAGGAGCCACTCTCAAATATTTGGTTAGAGCTTGCACTGGACATAGATTATTGTGCACCTTTCCCCTTTTTAACGCCGGCACCGTGAACTCAGAAAACATGTGTGCACTGTGCTCATTCTTGGCTACAAATCCCGGGGAAGGTGCAATGTGAATACATTCATTAAGTCTACCAAACCTAAGTCAATTAGGTGTGTTGCTCATCGCCGCCAGCTCAGACACTCTGTTCCCGGTGGCCAAAGCCAAAAGGCATACAGCCTTTTTTAAGAGTAATGCAAAATCTGCAGTATTTTGGTACAGACGAGAGTGAAGTAAAGACAATGCCTTGTCCAGAGACCAAGTAGGCATGAGCTGACGGGGAGGTGGGCGGAGTTTAAAACATGCCCTCATAAAACCTGTTTCCTCCACTACCGGTATGGAGAGACCTGTAAGGTCTAAAAAGGGCACTCTAATCGCAGTTAAGTGATTTTTTAACGTTACCACAGATAAACGTTTCTGCTCAAACAGATAATTTAAATAATTGAAAACTAATGCTACCGATGGCACAGTCTGTTCTGTTCTAATGATCCAAGAAGTAAAGGTTTGCCAATGTGATTGATACTGTCGTTTCGTAAACTGAGTATATTGATTTAATAATTTATTGGTCACCTCTCTACTGTATGGTGCTAGCCACTTGGCCTCCTGAATGTCCATAATGCAAAAGTCAGCGAGGTCGCTAGGTTGCCAATCGTGTCTTAAGTGGAAATACCCGACCGGGAGCGACACCGGGTGCGGGCACCACGTCTTTAATTGCTGGTACCACAACTGCGCCGGCCACAGGGGCGCGACTAGCGAGACTAAGCCTCGATAATCTCGTAGTTTGTTCACTACGTGGCACATTAGTGATGCGTCTGGCGGCGGAAACAGATAGATGGAGCTCCATCTGTTCCAGTCTGTCACCAGGGAATCTGGCCCCCCTGCCGGCGTCTTCGTCCGGCGGGTGAGGTATAGAGGGAGCTTGTGAGTCTCCTCGGACGCAAACAGATCCACTTGTGGATGGTAGAGCTCTGCAATCATTTGGTTGAAAATGGGTTGCTTGAGCTCCCCTTCTACTGTCGTGCTCTGTCTCCGGGACAGAGCGTCTGCCCAGACGTTTGCTACGCCTGGGAGATAAGATGCATGAAGATAAATGTCTAGTCTGTTGGCTAGAGTAAAAATCTCTTCCGACACGTTTAGCAACTTCCTTGACCTTGTTGACCCTTGTTTCTGAATACAGTGAACTGCGTTCAGATTGTCCATTCTGAAGGCCACCAACTTGCCCCTTAAAGCAGGGCCGTGAGCCTGAAGGAAATACAAGGGGACTAGTAATTCTTTGACATTGATGTGGGAGATTTCTAAGTGGGACCAAAGCCCCTGACCCTGGTGCCCCTGATTTGACTGAAATCCCCAACCTATTGTGCCTGACGCATCCGTGTCTACCCATACTGTTGGCGGAGGAGAGGTCCATGACATTATTGAGTGCAACGTTTCCCTCTTCGCCCAGACCGCTAGTAAGGTGTGGATTAATTTTGGGATGGGCCATAACTTTCCCGCCGGTAAGAGTGGGAAATATTTGTTGCCTTCCAATATTAAACGTTTTACTTTCAACCGGCCCAACATTACAGTTAGTTGAATCCAGTTGAGAGAGCCGACCAGAGACTCCCAGACCCTTCGTGTCGTAGTCAGACTGTGAAGAAACATGAACAGTTTCCTGCGAAACCTGTTGCGATTGTCCACACTCTGACTCAGAGTGAGAGCAGCTGTGTCCCAGACCAGCCCTATCCACTGAATTACTCGTGAGGGAACAAGGTTTGACTTTACCAGATTTACCTTGAACACTAGAGTTTTGACATGATTTAAAATTATGTTGACATGTTTGATGCATAATTGCTCTGTCTCTGCCACCACCAGCCAGTCGTCTAGGTACCACAAAACTCTGATTCCTTGCTTTAATAACGGCATCAGGGCTTGCCGGACTAATTTCGTGAATAATCGAGGTGCCAGGTTCAAACCGAATGGCATCCTTTGTAAAACAAAATTTTGGTGCCTGATCCGTAAGGCCAGAAACCTTTGAAACCTTTTGTTTACCGATACGTGCCAATAAGCGTCTGTCAGGTCTAGGGAACACATCCAACCTCCCGGCGGAAGTGTTAGCCTGATTTGGTGTACTGTTAACATTCGGAATGACTCGTTGTGAATGTGACACTGTCCCTTTTGGGAACCAAAAATAGCTTGGACGTGAATACAGGGTAATTTGGGGGGACCGGGATGATGACATTCTTGGCAATCATTTCCTGGACCAGTGACTTCACCAAACAAAATTCGCCGTTGTCAGCTGATGTAAGCGAGGTCGCCGGAGCCACTGCCAAGTGATGCCTTTGCGTGCCACCATCCGTGCCCAAGTGTTTAACGGCCATGCTTGGTGACACATTCGGAACGACCCAGTTAGCAGACAAGGGTTCGCCGGCTGTACTACCCTCGGATCCGCCGGCCTTAAGACTGGCACCGGGAGTGAGAGAGACTTTAGTTTTTTGATGGTGGTGAGTTGGTGGTGGTGGACGCTTCGCCGGCTGGCTGGCGTTGGCCGAAGATGGGCCCTGACCTGGCTTATTATGGCCGCATCCTCTCTGACCTGAAAACCTACTCTGTCTATGCCTGTACTGACCTTGAGGGGAGGAGGAGGACTTAGGTGGAAGAAAGGGCTTAGATCCCCCCGGCTGAGCCTTAGCGACTGGCCTGGGTTTGGGGAAGTTAAAGGCAGGTTTCTTAGAAGGGGTGGGACTGTGTTTAAAGGCCTGAGCCATATTAAACACCGTTCGCCACACGTCAGGGGACATTAAAGAGGGAGTGAGCACTGGTGACATGACCACCTGATTCGCAATGCGATCAGGCAGTTTTCGGACTAAGGACATTCTGAGGTCTTGTCTCGCTCGTACCGCCTCAAGCAAGGCGGTGCGGATGTCACCCAAAGATTGGATTGACGACTGAAGAAGCAGTCGCCGGGACAATTCAACCGATCGTCTGGCGTCCGCGTCTGCGATTGCCTGAGTGGACCGGAGCAAAGACTTTGCTACCTGTTGAGACACTATGTATTGAGAGAACAGGCGAAAAGCTTTCCCCCTTAGCCTAAATTCTCGTTCTAGGTGAGTTGGGGTAGGGGTAGTGAAAGGGTCTTTTAGCTCACAAAGATTAATTTTAGGGGCAGCTAAGAAAGCAAACAAAGCTGAAGGGACTCCGCCGGCAGAACACACTGGCATGGAGAACCAAGAATGAGTATCTTGAGGGATCTGGTGGGAAGTTTTGGAAGTAAATGTGGTCGCAAAGTTTTGAGCCTCTGCCTCCCATTCCACCCAAGGTCCTGGACCCAACTGCCCCACCTTCAAGACTGGATTAGCTGCTGTGTCTGTGACGGTTTGCAAATCGAGTTCTGGAGTGAGAGCTGACAGAGTCTTAATATCATTAAATCCATCATGCTTAGACCAGTCTGAAAACAGTTTTGAAGCTGAGGCAGAGGGTAAAGCCGGCTTAGCAGCATAAACAAAATAATCTTGGTGATAATAACTAGGTATAGCCTTTATGTTGACATCTAGTACATTGCCCAAAGTATCCAAGGCCCTTAATTTCCTAGATTTATTGCCCTGGATGACCCACTCATGCGGTACTGGGAGTTCCCCTGACAAGGTAGGTTGGGCGATCTCTGGTTTAGTGGGGGTCAAAAGGACCCATGACTCGTCTGGTCCGTAAAGCAAGGGCATAGCTACCTTTCTGAGAGGCGCTCTGTCTAGAGGGGGCGGATTGACATCCGTTATAACCCTTACATTCGAAGTGGTCAATGCCGCCGTAGCAGGCCTAGTAACCACTGATGGTGACAGAGTGGGAGGGTGAGGGATCTGAGTTAAAGCAATAGAAGTCATCAGAGGCCGTACCGTAGAGCTTGTCGTGGGAGCTCCCAAGTCCACTGTGGGAGTTTCCTGCTGTTGGCTAAAAAAATTAGATAAAGCATTACTGAGTAGCCCATCAATTTCCTGTGCAGTGACAAATTGACTTGATGATGTACTGACTAGTGAATCATTAAGAACTTGTGCAGCGTCTAAGCCTGAACCTGACTCTTGCCCTTCCATATCCGATATAATTGAAACCTCGTCTTTATGATCCTGTTCCTCCTGAGAAGATCCCGCCGAAGCTGGGGTATCACCTTGTTGCCAAGATAAGTCAGGAATAGAGGATGGGATCGCCGCGTCCCGGTGGACTTCAGCCACTGTGTGAATAGTTTGAGCCAGAAGTGGGTGGTCAGGTCCTGGCTGAGAATATCGCCAAACACCTAGGCCTTGGCCTACACTCCCTTGGGAGTCCGCAACACTCTAAACCCCTGAGCCCCCTGAATTCTCCAATTCCAGGGTTAAAATGTTAATGGGTAAATCATCTTTAGGTACAGGCACCCCTGTACAGGTACTGGACCCCTGAGACCGAACACAAACTCTGTCTGGGGTAGAGGTACGATGAGAAGCACTAGAAACTGGCGAATGTCGGGAGGCCTTTCTATCATGGGAATCCTTCTTTGAAGATTTATGGCTGCGGTGTGACCGTGAACTACTCTTCGATTTAGAGGATTTATCGCCGTGACCACTGGTGGAACTTTCTGTCTTACTCTTCTTACTCGATGGTGAAGAGGCAAGACTAGATGGCTGGTGTCTGAGAGGTGACCTAGACCGAGATCTCTCCCGAGACGAGGAGGCTGCCGCCGGGGGTGTAGGCTCTCATTGACGTTTCGCCGTAGCAGTAGGAGAAGACACAGAACCCTGACCAGTCTCCGCCGGCTTACGACTAGTTACTCGAGAGGGACGTTTAGGGGGAGGGTGCTCAACAAGAAGCCTATCCCAAAGAGGGACGTTGTCACATTGGAGTGATTTATGAGCCACAATCGTAGTATACGCTGACATCTGTTGCCTAACCTCTCGTAAGGCGACCGCTGCGGTCTTATCATTATCGCGGAGGACTTTGACACTTAATTGGGAGCAAAAGGAACATTTGCGCATCACCCACAGACCCCTTGAACGGTCTAGACATTAAACACACTTGATGCAAAGAGTGTGCGCAAAAATAGGGATACCGGCACAGGTAGGGGTAATGCATAAAGCAAAAACTGGGGCAAAGGTAGCCATGACAGAGACTGGTGGGAAACTACTGCAGGGTCTGTATTGGTCCGCCGGGGCCCAGCTCTGGAAAAAAAGAAAATTTCCAGGAATTAATGCTCATAAGGTTAACCCAACATGTTCGCATAGCCGTCCGGCTGGCTCAGTTGGTAGCGTGCCTGATTCCCATCTTGAAGGTCTCGCGTTCAATCCCCGCTCAGATTGAAAAGTTTTTCTGGGATACAGCCGGCGGTTACCATCTCCCCATGAGCATGGGGGATGGGTAATGGTCTCTGGTAGACTAAAGAAAGCCAAGCGCTTGTGAATCCTCGAAGGAGGAGATACGGGCGCTATATAAGTAACCAGAAGATTATTATTATTATTACACACACACACACACACACGTGTCAATAACCCGCCGGGTAACGAGACGTAATGTCACAACGATCACAGCTCGCTACGCGGCGGGATTCTATAAAGATTTCCGAATATCTAAACATGTCCTAAGAAAGTTAAGAATACCCTCTGACATAATATAAAGGACCAGTATGGCGTTTATAACATAGTCTTTCTGGTGGTGACTGTCTCAAGATTCAATTTTGGAAAAACAACCCCCCACAAAGACGCCGGCACCAGAATTATTTAGCAGAATATCACAGGGCAGGCTGATACGAGATCTGATTTCTAACGAATTGTCACAAAGGATCGCCGTAAGTTTGAAGGCGGCGATACATTAACGTATCTCTCAATTAACTGGTTAACTATATGGAATTGTAAATTCCTTATTTCCTCCTCCCAGGAGCACCCGCCGGGTGTGAAAATTTGTGAAAAAGATGTTAACCCTAATTGAGCCTTCGATCGCCGTAAGTCTGAAGGCGGCGATACATAAAGTACCACTAAAATGGATCGATTAACTAAATTGAATGACCAAGACGTTCATCCCACCCTACCAAGGTGCACCCGCCGGGTGAGATGTAAACAACGTCAACCCCATAAGTTCCTGTCCCCACTTCTTTGTAAAAGATCGCCGGGGAGGAAAGCCCTCAACAACAGCTAGGTTTTTCCTTTGGTTTGTAAAACCGGTTAGAAAAACTTCATAACATCTGTCCGCATGAACAATGTTAGATGGGTACAGCCAGTCCGCCGGGGATCATAGGGAGCCTGAAACAGGCACCAACACAGAGACGCAGTCCTGGAGAGCCACAGACACCTCCACGCCGGGGACACAAGCCTGTGTTGAAACCACGCGTGGCCCAACACGGCCGGGTTTTTCATGGTGTAACCGAGAAAAACCCGCCGGAAAGTAACCCACCTCGTTCAGAAACCAACTGAACGCACAACGGACCTGGGAGCAAGCCAAGCACGACTAGCCCAGGGCCCACACAATAATCCGTGGAATTAGCCAATACACAACTAATCCAGGAAACATACATAGTCCGTGGAATTAGCCAATACACAACTAAACCAGGATACACATGACACAGTAGGACATATTTATAAAATAAATAATAACACTTGTACATGTGGCAAAGCTACGAGCGGCTGGCTAGGCCTAAGCAGACGGCATAAGAAATGTTGAGATATAAACAAAAAACACTGGAAATATAACAACAGGAACCACCGCCAACACACCACTGTAGTAAAGACTTCCGACAAAGGGAAGACTGACTCGGGACCCAGAAAAAACTTCACTAAGTGAAGAAAAATACGCTGGGAACGTCAGAAGCAACGCTTACCTCATCAGAAAGATAAAAGGCAGCATAAAATAACGCGTAATGAAAGCCGCCTGCATCACAAGCTAACTCAACTGTGAAAAGATCACATGTCCACAACAGGACCACGAGGGTACATCCGACATAGATGCCCCAAACACATGACCCAAAATACACTGCACTGCGGGCAACCAGCCCAGGACACTCCTGCTACACATATCCTAACCTTACTCGATACATCCCGGAGTAAACAAATGAGAAAAAACTCACTAGGGACGCAGCAAATGCGGAACCAGCGGAGCGTGGGGAGACACGTCCGGGCAGGCTGAGCGCAGAGCAGAGAAGGAAGAATGACGCCTGAATCAGCGTCTGGTCAAAGATCCACACAAGTACATCCACGATATGATGGAAAGCTTATTGGATAGTTATTCTTATTTTGTTTTTGTTTTTATTTTTTACGAAGTTTTTTCGTAGTGAGAACCCAATTCATAATGACTGAAGCCATGAGTGAGGTCGCGTGCGCTCATGATGAAGGCTCCTCAGTTTTTTAAATGCTCTGCGCGGTAGATTCAAACTACGGCGGATTAGTGTTTGAAGAGGATGCCTTATGTAATAGGCATGTTCGTCAATGATGGAGGGGCCACTAATAAATTATAGGTTTGACTCCTGCAAGGAGATAAAGAAAACCTAATATTTAGTAGTGGCCCCGTAATCATTGATGACTGGGGCCCTCCCGACCATCCCCTTCCCATTCGCTGATGTATTAAGGATTTTGGTATACTTGATGTCAGTGAAGGTGGATTGATGCGCTAGCCAGCGTCTGGTCCAAGAATCCACAAAAGTACATCCACGGAATATGGAAAGCTTATGAATAGTTATTCTTATTTTATTTTTTATTTTTATTTGTTACAAAGTTTTTTCGTAGTGAGAACCCAATCATAAAGACGAACCATGAGTGATTTAGCGTGTGCTTATGATGAAGGTTCCTCTGAGCTCTGCGGCGGTAGTTTCAAACTGCGCTTATGGGCGTTTGAAGAGGTAGCCTTATGTAATAGGCATAATCGTCAATGATTACGGGGCCACTACTAAATATTAGGTTTTCTTTATCTCCTTGCAGGAGTCAAACCTATAATATGTGCACTTGAAACAATGGTAAATTGAATAAGTCAGATACGTAGTTTTGGACTTTTTACAATCTCTAGCACTTCTCGCGGATTTGGATGGAGGTTCACTTCCCACTTCCAACGTTCAGGTATTATGCTTCTGATCACCATATTTGGACGATATTAGAGTACACGAATCACGCGGGTTAGGTATTTCGCTGTATTAACTCTCTGGCAATATGACTCTCAATCAAGGATGAAGGTATAGGTAATATGGTTATAGCCCAAGAATTAACGTAAAGGGATAACTGTAGCTAGTTGCACTGGTCTAGTATATTCGTTTGTCTAGGTAACACTTCAGACCGAAAAATATCAGTGAGGGGCGAATCAGGTTTCTGGTGGAGAATCACAATCACTTCTTTCAGAATTGCTTTCGCTCGAGCCGTAGTCCTAATAATTCGGACTTATTTCTTTGGCGAGGTAAAACCTGATGGCCAGAATAATTACGGGAGTCAGTTCGCCTAAGCTAAATTTCACTGATATATGTTAATACATGCTAGCATAATAATCACTTGCTTCCTAACATCAGAGAAGATTGAGACATAACCGCATACACTGGATGGTTGAGTTAATAGCACCGTAATTTGGTACTTTGCGAGTTAACACTGTGATCGAGTTTTCCTGGTTATCTTGCGTCGGTGGTGTCGGGGGTTAACAGCAGCTCCGGGGCCGTCCAAGCTGTTCGGGAGTGTAGAGAAGGTTTACAGATGGGCTTTTTCCGTAACCGGTGATGACGTCCCGATATGTTACTCTTTCTGGGGACCTCAAATAACGCTGTCTCAAGCTCAACCGGACTAACAACGTATCGGATTAACGTAAGACAGTCAGAACAAAAGTGACTGCTTAACTATCTCTGGGCCTTATAAGAGGTTCAAGGAACGCGGGCGGCTTTTCACCTTTTTGTCAACAATGCTACAGTCAATTGTTGCCAAGGAGTTATGCTTGCAGAATCCTCTATTAGGTTGCTCACATAATCCCTTCTAACATAACAAGATCTTTCTGCCTTAGATCAGTTATGAGTTATGATTATTCGTGAACTCAAGTAGTAGAGGAGGCACTACCAGAAGTTCAGGAAACAATCAATAATTGGTGAATTTGTTGTCTACCAATATAATATTACTGCCGGCAGTCCCGAACGCAATAGTATATTCATAAAGAGTTTAATTCACTTCCTCACAGAGTTGCACAGATCACGGAGCGCCGAAGTTATCGAGAATCTTGAGGGGGGGGGGGGAGTACTAGACGACAACACAATGCGGTCAACCGTTGCTTTGAGCTCTAATATTCAACTGGCCGACTGTTGTCTCTGTGTCTTATTTATAGGCTGGTCAAGGAAGCCTCAGGAATATTCTAGAAGTATTGGATGTCAGTGCTATGAAGTAGTTAATTTATTCTGGTGAACTTAGGGGGTTAGGGAGAGGGTCTTTAATGTGGCGGTAAGTAACTTGTCATCTGATTTATTATCGTGGATATCTTAACTCTAGTATGAGGTACTAGTAGAGTTGTTTAGGCGGATTTGGTGAAGGTTTTTTAGTACTACTTTGCTGGCGCCCTACGTGACTAGGCTGGGAGGTATTATTCATCAATTCACCTAAGTATCCTTCTCTGGTCTAGCTGTCATGCTATTCGGAATCTAGGATGGGATAAGGAAGATTTTGGTTTTGGGTAAGGATGGGATAGGATGGTATTTGGATAGGTATTTAGATGGTTAGTTCATCACCTGTTGGAAATTCACCTGGTGTTTGGCAAGAATTTGTTGGCTACGTGTGGGTCATGGTGAACGTCCGCGGGGGCTGGGGGGGTCCCTTTCGGGTGGGGGGGCATGCCGCTCCCTAAATACGTATATATGGGATTCTCTACGCTAATGGGGTTTTCCTATGATGTGGTGGGGTCAAGAGTGATACTCCTAGGGAGGGTTGATCATGGGCTCTAGTTTTTACCTACTAGCATTACTCGTGGGGCTCATGAATAGTGGTTTTCGTGAAAATGCAAGTCAGGCGGAATCGTCGACTTCTTAGGGGCGAGATTGGCTGTTGTAGCCTCGCGCCGTCCGCCGTCCTGGTTCAGGTTGCGAGTTGGGCTAGCAAGTTAGAGGGTAGTAGATGGGGTTACAAGAATGGATCTTTATCTGCTATTTATTGGGGTGAGGAAATGAACGGGATCGGCATGTTAGAACGTTCGTCTGGGCGTCTTTACAGGTGGGGGTTGGATATTGGAAAGAGGGTGGTTTGAGGCTAGGGCGCCGCGCCGCTCGTGACCTAGGATAGTGACCCTTAATGCGCTGGACATAGGGGTGGCATTGCCCTACGATCGAACAGGTAGTGTGGTGTGTGCAGCGGGGCGTGAAAGAGAAAAGGACAGGGTGACCCAAAAAGGTTACAACTGAGCATGGGGTCACGAAGCAAAACAGAGTAGTGTGGATTGTGGATTAGAAGGTGGTGATTGGAAGACGTGTAACAATTGTAGAAAAGTAAATGGAAGAGAGGAATAACATGGCGGATAAAAGATAATTACCCTAAGGTTTGAAATACATGCATGAAGGACGGTATTAGTTGTCATCAAATTAAGGTGAATGGGACTTGGTTGGAATGCACGGAATAAGATTCGACATAGGCAGTGCCTCTGTGTCGTAGCAATATCGATCGGGCAAATTCCGGTTAATATTATATATACACTTGGTTACTAGAAGAACAAGACAAGGGTAACTGAGCACGGGGGTACATATCTATATACTTAGTTACTACAAAAGAAAGGAACAGCTGAGCATGGGGTTGGTATGTGGGTGTTGTAACTGCACAGGGGGGCTGCACATATCTATTCTCGTAATGGAGAGAGATACTAGGTAGTTTTCCTGCATTCCCTTTGAGATGATCGTATGCAGATTGGTCATAATTAAACATATATAAATCAACCGATATGACTCAATACAATAACTGGCAGAGGGTTAGTATTGCGGGTTAGAGGTTAGGTCAGAGAACGAAGGGGGGGTATGGGGGTTACATAATTAATTATAGGGCTGACATAATCATGATCGGGTTCGTTGAGGACTGGAAATCGAAGGTGTCTTGAGATCGCCTTCGCACCTACACAATGAAAGTACTATAACCCACAAGGTGGTTATCTAATTAAATACATACTTAGTTGGTACATCAAGAATGTCCAGGAGGAAAGTCATGTGGTTTGTATTTTAGAAGACTGGGATTTTAAGAGGCGTGTAACATGCAGAGTTAAGTGGAAAAGAGAAAACATCGTGGATAACAGATAGTTACCCTAAGGATTGAATACATGCATAAATGACGGCATTATAGACGTCGTCCTAATAAGATGATGAAACCGGGTTGGTATGCACGTGGCACAATACGGCACAAGGACAGTGCCGCTATGTCGTATCAATACTGGTGGCATACTCCGGTTAATATTATATATACACTTAGTTACTAGAAGAACAAGGCAAGGGGCAACTGAGCACGGGGGCACCTATCTATATACTTAGTTACTACAACAGAAAAAGGACAGCTGAGCATGGGGTTGGTATGTGGGTGTTGTGAATGTTAAAAAGGTTGGGGATCCACCATTTTTGGCCGACGTGCCTTTGGGGCCTTTTTCTTTCCGGCCGTGTTGGGGTCAGTCACCTGGTCCAGTCGTGCGCTCCTCTGTTGACTGACAGGGTTGGCGGCTTCCTTTGATCTTGCGGGTGCGTTCCACTTTCCCTTCTTGCTGTTGGGTCCTTTCGTCCCGGTTGGTTTTCGCTCTGGTTCTTGCGGAATTACCACTGGGTTGTTGGTCGGGAGGTTGGTGGGGGGATTCCCTTTTTGGGGTATTTTAATGACTATGGCTGATATGGTGATAGCAAACAAGTTACATGTGTTTCTACAGACTACATGAGAGGCATGTGTACACCATTGCAGCCAAGGGAAAGGAACTGTCAATAAACAGACGACAGATTCGGACAGAAGCATTTTCCCGCGATAGGGAGGAGCTATGCGCTACCGCCATCTAGTGCAGGGTTCCAGCCATATCTGTAAATAATGGCCAACTACTATTAACACGGCTGATTTTCCCAGACGCCCCTCTAGGTATTCTTACTCTATGTTCATGAGGTTTTCATTATGGTAATTTCGTTCCCACGGCATCTCGCCATGAAAAACGAGAAAACTCCCAAAACTCCATTTATAGGCCTACGCTAGGTAAACCATAAAATCGTATATATTAATGATTACAGTGTATTATTGTATTACCCAAATCCAATAATGTCACTGTGAGCTGCAACTATTGTTGATTAGTTTAAGTGTGGGTATAAAGAGGTTGGGTCGGTGGGCTTGCGACCCCCACCCGGAAAAAATATCTAAGCAAAGAAAAACGAACGAACAGCCTCGGATGCGGACGGAACCTACGTTGACGAACCAAGACCGACTAAGGACACAGAGGTGGGCGCGCTCCGGTGGGACCGGTAATGCGGCAGCGCTCCGCGCTCATCAGACATAAGGTAATGCGGCAGCGCTCACGCGCTCCTTTTGTCAGCAGACCCGATGCGCTTCCCGCTCCGTGCTCCTGCGCTCCAAGCTCCCAAAAATAGGTATATAAAAAACAAAACAAACAAAACAGCTTCTAGAAGTTATTTAATTATTTACCTTTGTCCTTCACTTTGTCCTTTGTCTTTCACTTCACTAAATTCCAAGAATTCAAAACATTCAAAAAACCTCAAGTCATGGTGTCTTTCTGAAGTTTAACTGTTTAAGTTTCTCACTTTCTCAGTTTCTGTTATTCTTTATGTCATATCAATGAATCAAATGTCAATGATATGATATGATTGATATCATTGCAAATGTCAATGATATGATATGATTGATATCATTGTGAGTTTGTGACATTGTGACTGTCCATTGATATCTATGATATGACATAAAGAATTACAGAAACTGTCCAAACTGAGAAACTAGGTCCGAAACTGCCAGGTCCGACGGTATATAATTTATAATAATTATATATATACGGCCGGGACTAGAGTCTTGTCAGATGTCAGTTGTCACGCCCAGTGCCAGGTCCGTATATAATTATATACTGACTCGCCGAAAAAAAATCGTAGCAGCGAAACGACTGCACTTATGGCTTTCATATTTTTAGTTTTTTACCACATGTACTTTACCCTTCTGCATACCCACCACGGCACCACCACTACCCCAAACCCCTCCTCCCACCCACTCGCTGACTATCGGTCGCCTCACAAGGAAAAAAAAAAGAAAATATGTGGCGGCGAAACGATTGCACCAATCGGTTCCATATTTGTGTGACAAGTGCCTTACCCTTATGCCTTCCCTCCACCACACCCCCAACTGCCTCCCACAACCCACTTCCAGCGTATCCGTACGAAGAAAAGGAAAACAAATAAAATCTGTGGTGGCGAAACTACCTCACCAATCGGCTTCATATTTGTAACACGAGTCAATTACGCTTCTACCTTCCCCCCACCATCCCCCAAACCACCCTCCCACCCATACATTCAAGTAACATTCCGATAGTATCGATACCATAAAATGATAAAAGTCTCTGAAGTCTATAGTGTCTTTTGACTATCAGACAGTCAGACAGGCTCGGGCTATACCACTGCCAGACTTACCCTTAGGCCCCTTCGTAAGCCGTAACTTGCCCGTAAGGTTTACTTTGCGTTAGCAAAAGCCAAAAAAAAAAAAAAAATAACAAGTTAACAACTGTAAAACTGTCAGTCTGTCACTATCATAGTATCACTGTATCACAGTTCACTAACACCGTGAGTAACACCGTACGAACGGTACGATGACTGTACACGATAATGACGTTCTTGTACCTGTTGTTGACAGGAAAAATCGCCTCCGGAGCGCCAGAAAGGAGCGCGAATTTCTAGCTGCGCTCCCCGCCTGCACTCCGATTTCAGAATTTTGACGCTCCTCGCTCCGCGCTCCTCTATATTGGTAATGCGCACCGGATCGCAGAGCGCAGAGCGCCAAATGGCGCGCACCTGCCCACCTCTGTAAGGACATTCCTTCGGACATTCTGAGAATGGCTACGTAGAATGTTAGTGGCATGAATGATGGCACAAAAGAGAGAGAGGTTCTGGAAGTGTTAGTGAATGCCAGGCTGGATGTATGTGGAATGACAGAGACCAAAGGGAAAGGTTCAGATGTGAGAGAGTGGGAGTGTGGAATGGGTGTGTGTGCTGGAGTGAGTGAAGGAACAGCGAGAGAAGGTGCATGTTTGTTTGTAAGTAGCAAATGGAAGGAATGTGTAAGAGAGTATGGGTCTGTGGGTTCAAGGATTGTGTGGGTGAGAATGAAAGTAGGAATACAAACGTGGGTGATTGTATGCGTGTATGCCCCGACAGAGGATATACTTGAAAGAAAGAAAGAGGAGTTCTGGATGAATGTGGAGGCGTGCCTGGAGAAGTTTGACAAGAACGAAAGAATATTTCTGATTGGGGATATGAATGGTAAGGTGGGTGATAGGAAGTTGAGGGAGTGGTGGGAGGGTGGGGGGTACCATCAGAGGTGAATGGGAATGGTAGTGCACTTGTGGACGTATGTGTGGGGAGGAGGCTGTGGATAGCCAACACCTTCTTCCAACACAGAATGATTCACAGGTACACGTGGTAACGGATGTTGACGATGAAGAATAAGACAGTGGTGGAACGAAAGTCATTGATTGATTATGTATGTGTGGATGAACGAATGAAGAAATCTGTGATGGATGCTACTGCTAGGGTGTATAGGGGTATTGGGGGGGGGGTCTGTCTGATCATTATGTAGTGGTAGCTAAGGATAGGATACAAAAGAAGTGGGTGAGGAGAGCTGGAGGGAGGCGAGAGGAGGGTGGAATGGTGAGGAGGGTGGAGAGGTTGCAGGAGGAGGAAGTCAGGGAGGAGTACAGGAGAGCAGTGGAAAGACGACTAGGTGGGTTCGACCTGGAAGTTATGGAGGAAGTGGAGGAGATGAGCAAGGTGTTTAAGGATGAGATCTGTGCAGCATGTGAGGAGGTGTGTGGAGTGAGGAGAAGAGGGAGGGGAGTGAAAGGTACAGCATGGTGGACAGAAGAGGTAAGATTAATAGCTATGGAAGAAAAGAAGAAAGCATATAGAGAGTAGTTGGGTAGTAGAGGGAATGAAGATTTCGAGAGACAGAAACGAGCGAGGTACGTGGAGAGTAAGAGGGTGGTGAAGAGAGTATACGTGAAGGAAAGTAAGAGAAGAGTAGATGAGGAATTTGGAAGGAATCTGAGTGTAAAATGGAGGGAGAGTAAGAAACTGTTCTGGAAAGAAGTCAAGAAAGTTAGGGAAGGTAGCAGGGGAAGCAGTAAGGGTGTGAAAGATAAGAATGGGAGAATGCTAGCCGAGAAGCAAGAGAGAGTCGAAAGATGGAAGGAGTACTTCAGTGAGTTGCTAAATGTAAGGAATGAAGAGCCAGCAAACATAGCTGGATATGGTATGGGAGGGAGAAGAAGAGAAGTAGTGGAGGAGGAGGTGGGGATCAGGAGGTCAGAAGTGTGGGAAGCCATGTGAAGTTGGGGAAAGCACCAGGAACAGATGGAGTGTGTGGGGAAATTGTTGAGGTATGGTGGTGAGGTATGGTGGTATTTATCAATACGGAAGCCACGAGCGAGCACCACCAGGAAACGGGAACAGAAACACCCGAAGGAAAGGCCCACAGAACGAAAGGACCAGGTGACCAAGCCAACCAGTTAAGACAGGCCGAAGCTCGCAGGGCTAAGCAGCTCCAAACCACACCTGCCTATCACTTCTAACCACTGACCCTTCCCCCACCTCGCGTATTTTTTTTTTTTTTTTTTTTTTTTTTTCTATGTGATTGAGGGAGGCAAAAGGCATAACTGCCCATAGCGAGTGCCTCCCTCATAGTTGAAAGAGTGACAGGGCCAAAATCAAGGGACGTTCGAGCCAAAATGCCTGGACACACGGAGTTTGAAGCAATTTAAGTCATAGGAAGAGGGAAAGACTGATTCTGGGAGAGAGTTCCAGAGCTCAGATGTTGAGTAGAAGAAAGTTTGAGAGTAACGTTTCACTCTTGGGTTGGAGAGTTGCACAGAGTAGGGGTGGGATTGAGTTGCAAGACGGGTACCACGTGCCCTACGTAAAGGAGGTGGTATGCACTGGGATAGCTCTGAGGAACACTGATTATTATAGTAGCGATAGAATAGCGAGAGAGATGCAACATTGCGGCGGAGAGAGAGAGATTGCAGAGAGTTGGTGAGTGGACGGGAGTTAATGATACGAAAGGCCTTCCTTTCAACTTTGTCTAGGAGAGCGGTGTGAGAGGAGCCTCCCCACACATGTGAACAATACTCAATACAAGGGCGCACTATGCCCCTGTACAGAGCAAGAAGCTGTGCAGGGGAAAAGAACCCCCTAAGGCGGTTGAGCACACCCAGCTTCTGGGAGGCTGCCTTAGCAAGACTGGTAATATGGTCCTTCCAAATGAGAGCAGAAGAAAAAGAGACACCAAGAATATTGAGAGAAGATGAAGGGTTGATTTTTGTATTGTTGAAGAATAAGGGATAGTCCGCTGGGAGATCCTGACGGGTAGATAGATGGAGAAATTGGGTTTTGGAAGCATTAAAGTTAACAAGGTTTTCTCTGCCCCAATTGGAAATAGTATTTAGATCAGAATTTAAGAGTTCTATGGCTTCATTACGTTTGTCGTTGAGGGATTGCTTGCTGGGGCGTTCTGAAAAACTAATGGAGTAGTGTAAGGTCGAGTCGTCTGCGTATGAATGGATGGGAATTAAGGTACAGTTAAGGAGATCATTTATAAAAATTAGAAAGAGAATAGGAGATAGGACAGAGCCCTGAGGAACACCGGAGTTTATAGGGTGAGGAAGTGAACAATGGCCGTCCACAACCGCAGCTATGGAACGGCCGGAAAGGAAATTAGAGACAAAGGCACAGATGGAGGGATAGAAACCGAAGGAGGGTAGTTTAGAAATTAAAGATTTATGCCAGACTCTATCGAAGGCTTTCGATATGTCTAGTGCAATAGAAAAAGTCTCACCGAAGTCCCGAAAGGAGGATGACCAAGAGTTAGTAAGATATGAAAGAAGATCACCAGTAGAGCGACCCTTAAGGAAGCCATACTGGCGATCTGAGAGCAGATTATGAGAAGAGAAATGCTTAAGAAATTTGGAAGCAAGAATAGTTTCAAAAACTTTAGAAAGACAAGAGATAAGAGCAATTGGACGATAGTTGGAGGGTTGAGAGCGGTCACCCTTCTTTGGGACAGGTTGAATGTGAGCAAACTTCCAGCATGAAGGGAAGACGTTAGAGGATAGACAGAGACGAAAGAGTTTGCCTAGGCAGGGAGTCAGCACGGAAGCACAGTTTTTGAGAACAACAGGAGGAACACCGTCCGGACCGTACGCCTTATTAGTGTTAAGCCCAGAGAGGGTAGAAAGTACATCTTTAGAAGAGATTAGGATATTAGGCATAAGTAAGAGAGAGGAGGGCGGAGAGGGAGGAATAGCACCGGAATCATCCAAGGTGGAGTTTCTAGCAAAAGTTTGAGCGAAGAGTTTAGCTTTGTCAGAGGAAGAAGTGATGGTTGTGCCATCAGAGTGGGAAAGGGGAGGGAAAGATGAGGAAGAGAAATTGTTGGAGAGGTTTTTGGCTAGATGCCAGAAAGCTTGGGAAGAGCTAGAGTTGGATAGTTCAGTGCATTTATTATTGATGAAAGAGTGTTTGGCAAGTCGAAGAACAGATTTGGCTTGATTCCGGGCAGAAACATATGAAGAATGAGAGTCTTGAGTTTTAAGGCGTCGGTACCGTTTGAATGCTTCCTCCTTATTGCGGACAGCAGTAGAACAGGCGTGAGTAAACCAAGATTTTTTAGCATTAGTCTGAGAGAAAGAGAATGGAATGTATGCTTCCATGCCCGATAGGATTACCTCGGTAATGCGTTCAGCACTCTCCGAGGGTCCTCGGCCATGGAAGCAGAAATCATTCCATGGGAAATCAAAGAAGTACTGCCGAAGAGCCTCCCAGTCGGCAGCGCCAAAGTGCCACAAGCGCCGCCGGCTAGGAGGATCGGGTGGCTGTACTGGAGAGATAGGACAGGTGACAGAGATAAGTTTATGGTCGGAGGAGCCCAAAGGAGAGAAGAGATCGACAGTATAAGAAGAAGGGTTAGAAGTTAGAAACAGGTCAAGAATGTTGGGCCGATCTCCGATGCGATCCGGGATACGGGTGGGTTGCTGAACTAACTGCTCTAGGTCATTTAGGATAGAAAAGACGTAGGCTTGTTCACCAGGTGG